>QLTV01001318.1:1155075-1182813 GCA_003457575.1 Thermophis baileyi | reverse complement strand
CCTGAGTACCCGAGGGAGCCCCCCCCCTCAGTCAGCTTGACCGATTGGATGTCGATGCTGAAAGCACCCTGGGAGAATGTCAAGAAGGCACTAGCTAAAGCAGCACAAACCTATAAGAAACAGGCAGACAAACATCAAGCTCCCCAACGGCCATTCCAATTGGGGGAGAAAGTTTACCTCTCCACAAAATATTTAAGATTAAAACTCCCTAGCAAGAAACTGGGGCCAAAGTTTATGGGACCGTTCCCCATAGTAAAGATAATCAACCCAGTCACGGTACAATTGAAATTGCCCAGACTGCTAGGGAAGATACACCCGGTATTCCATAGTAGCCTCCTAAAACCGGTAGTCGAATCGACCCTGAGGCCACTACCCCGGGAGCCCCTGTACCCCATGGCCATAGGGGGCCAGACCCACTATGAGGTGCAATGAATCCTCGACTCGAGGTGGCACCAGAGACAACTCCAAAGTTAATCAAGTGGAAGGGTTACCCCTTATCAGAGGCATCTTGGGTAAAGAGTAGGAACATCCAGGCTGATCACCTTATAGCCAAATTTCACGAGGAAAATCCAAATAAGCCTGGGGGGAGGTCGCATCCCTAAATTCTATACCTGTACTCAAATTGTTTTTGCTTTGCGCAGGTCGCCTTCGGGAAGTGAGGGAAGCCAAATGTCAACTTGCAAAGCTTTCAAGTTGCCATAAGATGGAGGGGGGGAGAGCTGACGGAGTGGCTGATTGTACTAACTGAAACTACATTCCACAAATGTTTATTTTACTGATTGTGTCCTAGGTTACCGGAGTCAGAAGGAGGGGTGTGGGGTTCACAGCCCGCCAATGTGGTTCATTGGAGAATGTGATTTATGACATGTCCAATGAGAAGGGGGGAAACAGGGTCATGAGCGCGCATAGCCTACGTGAGCTCAGTTGTGACTGCATCGGAGTATTGCCGAAATGTCGCTCCTAATAAATCTTTATATTTGTTTTGGAGTTTGGCTCGTGGCTCATGAATTAATTAATCTTTCGGAAACTTCACAAATGCTTTGTTTAAATCACCCTGCAGTTTGGTCTTGCTTCTTATGGTTGATTATATTTTCATTCATTCATTCATTCATTCATTCATTCATTCATTCATTCATTCATTCATTCATTCATTCATTTATTATGTTATTTATTATGTTATTTATTAAATTGTTATGCCACCCATCTCTCCTATAAGGCAATATCATGATAAGGAAACTTCAGTGACAAAACAGGTATAGAGTCAAGATCATGTGAACTATTGCTTTATAAAACCTTAGTAAGACCACACCTAGAATACTACATCCAGTTTTGGTCACCACATTATCAAAAAGATGTTGAGACTTTGAAAAAAGTGCAGAGAAGAGCAACTAAGATGATTAAGGGCCTGGAGACTAAAACATAGGAATTCTTATGGTTATGACCATATATGCAAGATATGGGTATGACTAGTCTAGAGAAAAGAAGGACTGGGGTGACAGGATAGCAGTGTTCCAATATTTAAGGGGCTGTCACAAAGAAGAGGAGGTCAACTTATTTTCCAAAGCCCCAGAAGCAAGACAGGAAACCATGAATGGAAAGTAATGAAAGAGAAAAGCAACCTAGAAATAAGGAGAAATTTCCTGACAAAGAGAACGATTAACAGTGGAACATCTTGCCTTCAGAAGTTGTGGGTGCTTCATCACTGGAGGCTTTTAAGAATAGATTGGACAGCCACTTGTCTGAACTGGTATAGGGTCTCCTGCTTGAGCAGGGGGTTAGAATAGAAGACTTCCAAAGTCCCAGCTTTATTTTGTATTCTAGTATTCTAATTGTAGACAAAAAATACTTAGGTCTTGTAAATTGTAGTGTAGCTTTGAGATGAAGAAATAATGTCTTTAGCATTTCTGAAATATAATGGGTAATCATATCAACTTTTCCGAGACAACATATCCGCTGCAAACATAGAAACACGCCCACACAAACACATTCAGGATAATCATCGAACTCAGAAGCAGAAAGCAGCTATGTCTGGCATGTGTTACAGCTGAGCGTTTCCTCTTTTTTCCAGGCTTCCTGTAGAAATGTTTACCATCTATTTGCCTGTGGACCAGGTCTTCATAAAGCATTATAAATATCTGATTTATTATTACAAATTTATGTAGCTTTATCATGTGGTGAACGAATGAACGAATGAACGAATGAACGAATGAACGAACGAACAAACAAACAAACTAATCAATGAATTAATATACAATTTCTTTAAAAAATGCAGTTTTCCTCCAAGCTAGGGCATGACCTTCGGAATATTATGAGACCTACCTCAAGCATTGATCCTAACATTAAAACTCATATTACATAATTATGGTTTACAGTTAAAAGTCAACAAACTGTCAATAGCATAATAATTATAAATAATTTTGTCTCCAAGAGACTAGGCAGCACTATAGAAAGATTCCTCTTGTTGCAATTGTGGTGCTGATATGCAAACTATTAAACATATTGTGCAAGATTGCCCACAATAAGCATTCTCTTGTTCACTGCATGAAGCAACGCCAGAGGCGATCAGCAAGATAGCTGAATTGGACATCCAATTATGAGACCATTGCCATACCCCCGTAGACGTTTTGTATATAATGACATGGATTTTGTGTATATGTTTACTTCTCTTCTGTCATGCTCTGTCTCATCATACACTAAATAAATAGGGAACGCTTTGATTTTTTTTTTTATCAATGGGAATATATTTTTACCTGATTATAGTCCAAATAACATTCTTACATTTCATTTCATAAATTGTCTGAAGATTGGCTGGGCTTAGTGTCTTGAACTCACTCTTTTTTCATTTGGTAAGAATTTATATAATCCGTTTCAGTAATGGTTCATATCCTCTTTGCACTTTCTGTAGCTTTTAGGTGTACTAAATCATGCTATCGATTAAGATCTAGAAGAATCTTATAAGTCCTTTAGTGTTTTGCCATGATTTTTTGTTTTGTTTTGTTTTGTTTTCAGGAAAATAATTCAAACAAGTAATGGTGTATTGGGACAAAAGAGCAATGCCTAACCATTTTTCTATTCAGACTAGAAATATATAAGTTGGATGGCAGCTCTGAGGCACTCTGAGAATAAAAATCCTATCTTTTCCATGTCTCTGAATTTCTAACTATTAAAAGTATTTAAATAAAGCTGGAGTCTAAATAAATATGGTATAGTAGTGGGTAATATTGTAAAGGACAATGAAAAACTAACAATTTATTATTTGTTCATGCAGATTGGAAGTAACCACAGCATTGAATCTTGCTATAATTATTTCAATTGGAAATAGAATGGATTTTTTTTTAAATGCCATCATTTATTTTTTATTATTAAAAAGTATGGTTAGGTCTTTTTCCTACTAGATTTAAACTATCTACAAATGAAATGAATTAATTCTAAATGAAAGCTTTATCACAAATAAATTATTGTGATATTTATTTTGGGAAGAATCATAGCAGCCTTTGGGGTTTGAAGTCTTTCCTTCCTACAACAATCCCCTGCAAAGAAGGGGCGATTTTTATTTTTTATTTTTTGCATCATTAGCTTGTGAGTTTATTTTCGCATAACTCTATTTCAAATGAATAATGTCCGGGGGGGGGGGGGAAACGGAGACCTTTGGCTTACCATGATGTATTTGTATGAGAACAGCTTTTTCAGCCATCGGTTATTGCTGATATGACATTGAACTGTTCAATTAGATAGAACATTCTTATGGAATTGAACTACAGTTTTCATGCCTCTTGAAAGCAGACTAGTGGCCTGCAACAATGTCTCATGACTTACAAGCTTCCTTTTGTTGATCATGCCTATTATTGGATTCCTGCAGATGTCAGTATAGTGTAAGAAATACATCTTGAGAGTAAAAATTAAATTAGTAAGGACAAGCTGGTAATCCAACTTCTGGGAATCAGAAGAAACATAATGTAACACTTACCATATTAGGGCAAGCAGATGAATAAAAAGGAATGGAACTCTTGCTTTTTCAGAATAAAAATGGACAATTTGAGACCCCAGTGCTGTTTAGAGTCTTTGAAATTGGCCTCTAGACATATCTAAAAGGTGCTACCAAATTGTAACATTAATAACATGGGAAAAAGAAAAGAATCATAACTAGAAAATAAAAAAATCAAATAAAGCTTTTGGCTTATTCCTCCCTACCTAGCACATCACTCAAAGGCCAAATGCAGCCTCAGCCCAGAAAAAAAAAAACAAATAATTGCGGTCCAGTTTTAGAAGTTTTATGGAAGACAGAATGTTAGCAAATTTAACTTTTGTCAATGCTGTTGGACTGGATAGAATGTTCGATCCTGTCCATGTTATTTTTTCTTAATTATTATCTTGTAATTTGTCATTTGGAGAAAAATATTAGTTCACATTTAGTCTTGAAATGAGCAATGTGTTTCGGGGGGGGGGGAGAAAGAAAGAAGGAAGGAAGGAAGGAAGGAAGGAAGGAAGGGGGGAAGGGAGGGAGGAAGGAAGGGGGGAAGGGAGGGAGGGAGGGAAGGAAAGAGAAGGGAGGGAAGGAAGGAAGGATCTTAAATTGATTTTTTTCCAACTATATTTAATAACATTCAAAGATGCCTCTTAATAATCCAGGAAGTATCAGTGTAAATATCCTATATTTCATATCAGACAAGAACACTTTAACTTGGTCTAAGATAAGACCAGGTTTTTTGTTTAGGGAGTTGCCCTAGAAATGGAGAAAGATTAACTAGTATTGTGCTACCAATTTTTGTCATGAGGACCAAGATTCAGAAATGTCATGTTTGTGGATTACACGAGTGAATGTTCTATTGTTTTGACCTTTCAAAATGAGTCCAGTCTAATTGTCTGGTTCTCGATCTCCTTTTCCTAAAGTGGCAAATGCAGGAACAATGGAAGAGCCAGATAATAAAATAGAATTTTTGCCACTGCAATGCAGAGCTGTCAGAAGGCAGTGAAGTTTTATCTTCATTAGTTCTTCCTAATTTAATATCAAGTGCACTCTGAGGTCACTGGAATTATGTTATGCAGTATAATTGCAGGCAGAATTGGCCCTGTTCTTTCCTGATAGATACATGACAAAAGCATAAACACAAATGACCCACCATAGGGGCCATGGCTTTCCCAAAAAGCACATATATCAGAAGGTAAACTTCTGATAAACTCCCTATCCCTTTAACTTCCTGAGTTCTTCTCAGCTTCACAGGTTGTATATTTTGACCCCGTAAGCCACACCATATCCTTTTTAAAGTAGCACATTAATTAGTTCAGTTGAGCTGCTATTCCCTGATTTCTATAGAGATTTTCAACAATTAAATAAGACAACAATTGAAGGAAGTATATAAACTATAAATACTAAAATAATATTCTAGGGCAGGATTTCCCAAACTGTGAGGTATACCTCTCTTGGGGAACTGTAGGCAGGGTCCAGGGAAGAAGTGAAGAATTTGTAGTTGTGCATTATTACAGTAAATCCGCCTTGCCATGTTCCATTATATTGTTTTCATTCTTCTTTTGTCCAGGTAGTCCTCTACTTATGACCATAATTAAAACCAAAATTTATGTTGCTAAGCAAGTCAGTTGCTAACTGAGTTGTGCCCCATTTTACCATATTTTTGCCACAGTTAAAAGTATGTGGAAGATTATATCAAATTACTGAGCACTCAGATACGGTGAACTAGGCGCTCATTATGTCTAGGTTTATAGCCCGGGTCATCATCTCACAAATTTTGAACTCTGCTGTGCAAAATCTAGCAACATTGTATGCTATAGCAGGGGTTGATACCTGAAAACCTCAGGAAGGTGTAGAATTGTCCTGTGCACCCTGGGTATTTGTGCATTTAAAGTCAGATGAGGTTAGTAGAAATGTCTTTGTAGTACAAGCACTGGAGAGGCACATACTCCATTTTTCCATGTGTCCAGAGTCACAGGGACATTGTCTCTCCAGGAAGGAAGCCAGGAGGCATGATGACAGAGGATGGGCAGCCTTTCTCACTCGGGCATATGACCAAAAGAAGACGTAAAAAACATCAGTAGTTAACGCAACAGTGTTAGAAAACAACTTTATGTCCTCCTTCTGTTTAAGGCTTGGGCAACAGTTTGTCACGGACCAAGCTCTGCTGTAATTTCCTAAAAAGGGATGTTAAATTTGAACGGGATGCAAAGTGTTGAGAATTTTAAGGCAATTAAGCATTCTTCAGCACTTTTAATATTTAGTGGCAGAGACATCACCTTGCCAACAAAAGTGCGTATAGTCAAGGCTATGGTTTTCCCAGTTGCAATGCATGGCTATGAAAGTTGGACCATAAGGAAGAATTGAGGCCTTTGAATTATGGTGCTGGAGAAGACTCCTGCCAGTCCCTTGGACTGCAAGGCAATCAAACCGGTCAGTCCTAGAGGAGATCAACCCTGACTGCTCTTTAGAAGGCCAGATCCTGAAGATAAAACTCAAATACTTTGGCCACCTAATGAGAAGGAAGGACTCATTGGAGAAGAGCCTAATGCTGGGAAAGATTGAGGGCAAAAGAAGAAGGGGACGAAGGAGAATGAGGGGGCTGGATGGAGTCACTGAAGCAGTTGGCATAAGCTTAAATGGACTCCGGGGGATGGTAGAGGGCAGGAAGGCCTGGAGGAACGTTGTCCATGGGATCGCGATGGGTCAGACACAACTTTGCGACTAACAACAACAACAAACTGTCATTTCAGCACTCGGTACGGAAGAGTTCAACAAAAACGAAAACCTGACTTTGAGATAAGGAACAAACAGTATTTATTTTCCCAGCCACCTATATCTTGCCAAATCATTCCATTCATATTAAAGACATTTCCTTTGTAAAAAATCACTGTAGTGATTAATGGAGAAGTGATGGTGTGATGGTGAGGCATTCATGAAATAAGACAACGTTTTGGATAAGCTGAAAAGTTTAGATAAGGAGCAGGAGGAGGAGGGGGGAGGAGGAGGAGATGGAGATTTGCAACACAGAGTAATGCATGAATGTTTGTCTATTGGGAATAAGAAAGGCGTACCTTTAGAGAGCCAATCTTGCTTCTTGACAGGAATTGTATCACAATGCATCTGGAGTCCGATGAGTTGAGGGAGGCTGTCATTTTGGAATGTACAATTTAGTTTGCAACTTAGGAAGAGCTAAGGGGCTCACCTTTGAGACTTAAGGAAATAAAATATCTCAAATTAAAAACTCCTGGTTAATTGCTTGCTCTAAAATGGCAATCAGCCCACTGTAGTTTACTGAACGACATGGGACAAAGAGCAAATCACACTTATTTGACACATAAACTTGGTCTGAATTTTCAGTTCTGCATAAGGTGTTTACAAAATATGCATAAGGAACATGTTATCTATCTTCACAAGAATATCTCTCCTTAAATGCTTGTTTTTGCAGCTTGGAAAATGTCTGATTTTTAAAGGAGCGCGAGCGATGGGGTTGTTTTTCAGTTAAGATAACAGTACTTTAAGCAGCACCATAGTAGGGGCATAATTAATGTTTATTTATAATCAGCATCTTCCTTTGCCAGCAATCATGGCAGGTTGAAAAGAAGCCAGGAAAGCTGAAATCCTGCTGTGTTCAGCTGTCTGGAGCAATAATTACGCAGTGCCACTGCAGCTCTAGAAGTCTGGAACCATTTATCCTCCTTGCCATTCCTCATTGGCCGCTCACCGCAAGGCAATCGCTCAAGCAGCCAATCCGTGCCATTGTTCTCACACAAAAGGTAGAGAGAATCGCTTGGGGGAAGAGAAAATCTCTTGTCTTGGGGTTAGAAAAAGCTTCCTATCTTAAGTGAGCTTAAAATGGGCTCTAATCAGAATCCTTTAAAAACATAAGAAGGCTACTTAATGGAATCTAAATAAAGAGGCTATGTAAATGGAGGAGAGACAATGATACTTTCTCTGACTGAATTTCTCTAGACAATAATTATTAGCCAGACACAGAGCAGAGTGAACTGGAAGCCTGCTTAGCATTCATGCCCAAGTGAGTCAGGCACAGAATATCCTGGTAATTTAAATCTACAAGTGGGCTTCTCCTGTTCGTCTTGGTCTGCATCCCATTCATTCTTCCTTTGGATAGTGATGAATAAAATCAGTAGCTGCCTTTTATGCAACTAGTTTAGGCTCCAAGGGATGTATAATTGAGCAATGATATTTCTTTAAGCTGCTGTTTAAAAATCAACTCAGGAAAACACAGCGGATTTTGAATATCCAATGCAGAATCCTAAATACACTTTCTAGGAAGTAAACTTATTTCCAAATAGATTTCCTTAGAATTATGCTGGAATGCTTTAAGAGGAATAGCAGAACGATCAAGAGTATTATTGTGTAGGACATGCCGAGATATTGCATGATAACTTCAACTGCTTCATCTCCAAGTTTAGTGCAGAATCTTCAGGCGAATCAGGAATCAACATTGTGCTACTTATTCTAGCACTCTCTACCATGAAGCAGAAATGATGTTTTCCTCTACAACAGCAAGCCATCAATAGGCTTACAACATTACACTAATAATACAAAGGTTCTTACAAGACTGCAGTAGGCAAGCATAGCATTCACATTCACATATATGATTCCTAATTACAGACTTTCTTAGCCAGTGAACGAAACTATGAAAGAAAACTTCTTAGCTCCTCATTCATAGCAAGAAGTCATATTTTTAAATATTCTCTGGTGGAGGTGATTGCCATAAACAATTCAAAACTGATGGATTATTTTTAAAGACAGTACTATCTTCTCTCACCAACAAGTATCAGCAAAAAGGTTTGCAATATTTTCGATTCAATTCTTAATTTTAATTCTGATTCCCCCCCCCCCAGCTTTTCTGTCTGTGTATTGTGTGTCCTTATGTTTGTGTGGCTGCCTCTGAGTATGTTATCCCTTAATATAAAAACTAAGGGATATAAATAATAAATATCAAATACTGAATAGTGGCTGAAAGACTGTCAGATGTGCTAGCCTTTCAAGAAATCACAGTTTTTATTTGGCTTTGTTGTTGTTATTGTTGGAAAAGGAAGAAAATAAAAACTAGATAACGAAGTTGCAATATTAGCTTTATTAGCAATTCCCTGGTATGTTAATTTGTTTGGAGAGATACAGGACCTTTCTCCTTTCTTCTTCTCTATAAAGCCTTAGTAAGACCACACCTAGAATACTGTATCCAGTTTTGGTCACCACACTATAAAAAATATGTTGAGACTCTAAAGAGTGCAGAGAAGAGCAACCAAGATGATTAGGGGACTGGAGGCTAAAACATACGATGAACCGTTGCTGGAACTGGGCGTGGCTAGTCTAGTGAAGAGAAGAAACAGAGGAGACATGATAGCAGTCTTCCAATATTTGAGGGGCTGCCACAGAGAGGAGGGGGTCAAGCTATTTTCCAAAGCACCTGAAGGCCAGGCAAGGAATAATGGATGGAAACTGAACAAGGAGAGATTCAACCTGGAAATAAGGAGAAATCTTCTGACAGTAACAGCAATCAACCAATGGAACAGAAGTTGTGGGAGCTTCATCACCGGAAGCTTTCCAGAAGAAAATATATCCAAAAATATTTCACGAGAAGAGTCCTCCACTCCTCCACTTGCAACAGAATACCTTATTCCACAAGACTTGAAATTTTGGGCTTAGACAACTTAGAACTACGTCGCCTTAGAACCGATCTAAATGTAGTTCATAAAATTATCTGCCACAATGTCCTACCTGTCAATGACTACTTCAGCTTCAACCACAACAATACACGAGCACACAATAGATACAAACTTGACACACCCAGTTCCTGCAACCGCTCTTCATATGTTCTAGGAATGACATGATAGCAGTGTTCCCGTATTTGAGGGGCTGCCACAAAGAAGAGGGGGGTCAACTTATTTACCCAAGCACCAGAAGGCAAAACAAGAAACAATGGATGGAAACTAATCAAGGAGAGAAGCAACTTAGAACTAATGAGAAATTTCCTAACACTGAGAACAATTAACTAGTGGAACAGCTTTCCTTCAGAAGTTGGGAGAGCTTCATCAAATAAATAAATAAATAAGAGACTGGACTGCCATCTGTGGTGTAGGATCTGCTTGGGCATGAGGTTGGACTAGATGATGTACAAGGTCCATTCCAACTCTGTTAATCTGTATCTGTATCCAGTTGTACCTAACCATACACCAAACATGCCTTAGCAACCTCTTTTTTTCTGCAGTTCTCATGACATTGCTTTTCTTTATTTTTCTTTATTCATCTTTATCTCACCAAGTATACATATTTCTTCCTCCTTCTGTTTTCCCCACAACAATAACCCTATGAGAGAGAGTGACTGGCCAAAGTCACCCAGCTAACTTTCATACCTAAGACAGGACTAGAACTCACAGTACCCTGGTTTCTAGCCAGGTGCCTTAACCACTAGACCAGTGATGGCCAATTATGACACACATGTCAAAAGTGACCTGCCATGGCATTTTGAGTGACACATCAGCATTCACCAAGACCTATTCTTAAAAGCAAACACCATTCTTGTACAATTTTTGGAGGCTGGGGAGACCATCTGGAAGTTGTGCAAAAGAGCTGTGTTCTTGCACAGCCTCTGGACTCTCCAAAAATGAGATCCCAAATGTGACACTGTCAATGCCCACCAATGTTGCTGATGCTGCAGGCCAAACTGGGACCACCCACAGGCCATATGTAGCCTATGGGCTGTAAAATGCCCATGTCTGATCTAAGGACAGCTTCAAGATGCATACAATCCTTTAGGTCACGGGTCTCAAACTCGCTGTGTCATGTTTCCATCACGTGATGTATCACAATATTTTTCCCTTCATGGAACTGGGGTGGGCGTGGCCTGTGCATGATGCATCTGGCCCACGGCCGCCAGTTTGACACCCCTGCTTTAGGTTCTGTCACCCTTACCTTGGAAAGAAGTCAAACAATTACATTGCAGTACCATAAGTGGGAAAAGAGGCAGGCCTGGTACTAGCAAAGGAGACAAAAAGTTTCAAGCCAAATGTGATGACCCAGGGCATGGCACAGAGATAACACAAACAGCTGGCAGTTCAAACCACCTCTTTATTGCTCCAAATCTCCCCAAATGCTCCCACATTTCTGGCAAGTCCCAGAGCAGAGTGATAACAAACCCCTACACAAACCTCAAGCAGCCTGTGGTTGCAATTAGTCCAGCCCAGCGCTGTCTGCACCAAGGCTACATGGCAATAAATCCAAATGTATTTGGCAAATCAAGGGCAAATCAAGGAGTTCAGGGAGCAAAAGATCTAGGTAATTAGTCCAGAACGCCAAAAGGAATGCAAGGACTCTTGTTAAGTTCAAACGTCGGCACGCAACACTTCAGGAACTCAGCATTTGTTCCAGTGGTGGGTTCTAAAACGCTTTGCTACCAGTTCAAGTGCGCACTCGCACGTGCAACACTTCTGCGCATGTCCCGGGTGGATGGGCAGAGCCTCCCGCCGCTGGCACTATCGGTTCTGGGAACCAGGCCGAACCGGGAGCAACCCACTGCTGGTTTGTTCCCGACAAATGCCCCTCCCCACAGCATCTCCTTAAGTCTCCTTCCCCAGGTGTGCCTGGTGAAGATGGGCGGGGCACTCTCCTCCCGAGTAGCCTGCTCAGTATGCGCTGATCACGCCTTCTCTGCACTCTCCAGGCCCTTGCATCAGGAGGGGGTGGTCCTTGCTCCTTGTCTGAGATCTGTCTCTCATATTCATCCTGCCTCTGGTCCTCCCTGCCTGCAGGCCTTACTAATTCTGAAAAGCCTTACCTGGACTGACTCTGCCCTTCCCCAGTTTCCTCCAAGGCCAACGGAGCTGCCCTCTCAATCACTGTCAGTTCTTGTTCCAGCTCATCTCCACCCCCCCATTCAGACTCTGACAGGGGCATGACACCAATGTAGGTTTTGTTGGTCTCTGAAGGATGGCTGGATAGCACTTCAAATAAGTAGTGACAAAAGGCTCACTGAGTATGGTGGTGACATAGTTGTATTTAACTGTAATCACACCATAGTCTATTAAATGTTGGAAGATTATTTATGATTTACTGATATTTCCAGATAGTGTTAAGTAAGCCTGTATATTTTAATTCCCTGTTGCTCTAAAATGAAGCCTTTTACTTTATTTTAGCATGGTCCTTGGAACTAAGGAAAGAGATTATGCAGTTGCTCACAGAGTAGCCTGAAAGAAATCATTGGCTTAAATCCAGCCAGGATACTTTTCTCTTAAAAAGTTCTCAGAGCAATCTACAGGTAAGCCTTGACTTATGACAGGTTGAAGTCACAGTGGACCACCAAAAAGATACTTATGGCCCAGATTCAAAGTTTTGATGGCCAGGCCCCCATGGTCATGTGATCACTGTCAACTCATGAAGCTTTCCTGACCTTCTCCCAAGTTGCCATAGGCACCTTGCAGCTGCACTGAGGAATTCAAACCTCAGTCAAAATAAAACACATCCTAGCCAGCTGAAGTCAAGGCCATTTCCACGGAGACCCGCAACGCCCGGAGGGAGTGATTTCTACGACGCGCGAAATTGCTTCGTTGGAGAATGTGACTGGTGACACACCTTGGTGGGAGGGGGCAACAGGGTCAGAGGCAAGGCGCAAACTGGGTTAAGTCAGAGCTGGCTTCACTTAGGTCGTTTGGCGCTCCTAATAAACAAGTGGATTTTTCTTGCAAAATGGCTTGAGGCTCCTGATTTTATTAAGGCATTGGTCGGAATCCTGACAATCACATTTTGGATTCTTGACAACTAGTTTACATTTATGGTAATTTGCAGCATCTGTGATGGGGGTTTATGATTTGTTTTGCAGGAAATAGGTATTTACACCCATTATGGACAATGTATTCCCTTAACAACTATGGCAGTTTGCTTGAATATTGCAAAATCAGGCCAGCCACATAACAACCAGTACAATGTACAATTACAGACATTAAGTCAAGGACTACCTGTGGTACAGAGCTGCCTTACTGGCGTTAGCATGAATAGACACTGTGAATCCTTTGCAGAAGCCTTTCTGTTCAAAGAATTCAATAAGATATTCAAAAGTGCACTCATTTAACTCAAATATATTATGTTCAATGCATTCATACAATTCTATGGTTTGGATTCTACAGTATTGGTCAACCATATAAAAGGAGAAAGAACTCTAAATTCTAACATAAAATATAAATGTTCACCTATTCTGTCACAATATATAGGTTTTGGTTAGGCTTTTCAGTTTCCCATTCTTTAGCAGAAGCAATTATGGAAGTGCATTTCTGGTTGATAGAACTCTTGGACCATATGTGAATCTGAAACAAAAAGTTCTATCAGCAACTTGTAGCTATTCTGGTCACCCCTAGATATGATTAAGTGGAATAATGATGTGAACAACATCATAGCATTAAAAATGTCATTATAACCTCATCATATGATTTTATTGTTATTATTTTTCTTAGCAATAGTAGGCGTGCAACAAGATCTCTAGAATCTTCTGATATGGTACCAAGGCAGGAAAATATTAGCAACAGGAATATATTCGAACAAAAATCAGAACAACAGATAAATTACTTGATTATGTAGAACATGGAGAGCAATCCCACTGCTGAAAGTTATTCACAATTCTGAAAATAGCAATATTGTATCAGTTCATGTATATTTTGGATTAAACATGGCTTTGAATAAACAAAACAAAAGAGTCTTAAGTAGTACTGCCATTTTTGAGCAAAATGAACAGGTAGAATTGTTAAAATGCAAAATCAGATACTTTCAAATTATTAATTAATGTAGTGGGAATTGTCATTCACAGAATAGAAAATTTCAAATTCAGAGTATAAAAAAATCCCTGTAGTAATTGTTTTTGGCTGCTTGAGAATTATTTGCTTAGATACTAATCAGGGTAAAAACGGAGTTAGAAGATAGTATATTAGATATTTCTGTGACTTATAAAGGAATGCAGTTGGTTATTCAAAAAGAAAATTCTATATCTATTTATTTAATTTCACTAGATTCTTACAGTGTTCCAATCAGATATCAGAGTCGGATGGCTTACATCCGATTTCATATAAATTGGATATAAACAATAGCATTGACAAAAGCCAGTTTAGGAAAACAATAAAGCATCAACAAAAAATAATAACAACTTCAAAACTGAGACAAAATGCTAACAAAAATAATGCTTGTACAACCAGAGAGTAATTTGCCTCCACTTCAAAGACCTCTTGAAACAATTACGTTTTTAATTGCTTTTGTAAATCCAAATAGGATGTGAGTTAATTGACTGTCTGGAGGATGCTAGTCCAACAAAATATATTAGCAGCTTGGTCATAAACAAGGAAAAGGCAGATGGTTATTGGGATAAATTCACTTTTTAAAAGCAAATGCTACAGGTAAAGGTAGTTATTCTGAGATTCCATCAAAATAGAAGGTGTTGGTAAAGATTTGGTACAGTGTTTCCTAACTTTGCACCCAAGAACTGTTTCCTAACAGTTCTTGGGTGCTTTGCTGATTTGAAGAATTCTGGGAATTGTGGTCCATGCAGAGGTGGGTTCCTCCCGGTTCAGATCGGATCGCCCGAACCAGTAGCAACCCGCTGGTGATGTCACGGATCCGGTTCAGTTGGTGCCGGTCCGTGGGTGCCGCCATCTCTTTTTTGGAATTTTTTTTTGGAAAAAAAAAATTTTTTTGAATTTTTTTTCTTCTGTGAATGTGCAGAAACCGAGTTTCTGGCACTGTGCATGTGTCGCCATCTTGTTTGTTTGGTCGGGGCCGGTCTTTTTTTTTTTTTGAATTTTTTCCCAGGTTTGTTTTCTTCTGCGCATGCGCAGAAGCCGAGTTTCCGGCACTGCGCATGTGTCGCTATCTTGTTTTTGGCTTCTTCTTTTTTTTTTTTTTTTGAATTTTTTTCTGATTTTTCGGCACTGCGTGGCCACACGGCGCGGGAGGAAGCAAACCGGCAGCGAGGTAAGTTAGAACCCACCCCTGGGTCCATGCATTTTAAAGCTCCCAAGGTTGGGAATCACTCATTTAGTAGAGTCTCCTGGGAGTCCTCAGGAGGCAAATGACAAATGTCCCATTGTGGTATTACGTTACATTGCAAACTCTCTCTCAGTGGAATAACTTACCTCCTGAAATTGGAGTGTTCCAACAAAGGAGGTTTTCAAGAAGAAACCATTTGTATATAATTGTCCCTATATATGGTGTGAAATGGTATAAGATCTCTTGCTAGAGCAGGTAATTGAACTAGATCTTCCAACATGGTTATTCTATGTTCTTTTGGATCTTCATTGCACTACCATGTGTAGGCATGTAAAGGATGGAGCCTGATCAACATGATGTATGCTGATCTTGTTTATAGTAACTTTTTTGTTTGCAGATGCCCCTTGAAATCAGTACAACAGATTTCTATGCAGACTTGTGGACCAGCAGTATTAGTAATTGTTTTAGATCCATGCTCTTTCCCTTGAACTTCACTAGGTGGCAGCAGCATCTGACCTTGTTTGGGTTTAGAAGTTAAGCAGGATCAAGTTAATTCACAGGTGTCAAACTCAACCGTGTCACAAGCCAGATCGTGACGTATCGCGACATTTTTTGCCTTTGCGGAGCCAGGGTGGACGTGGCCTGCGCATGACGTATCCGGCCCTTGGGCCGCCAGTTTGACAGGCCTGATTTATTGATATTTGGATGGGAGACTTCCAGAGAACACTTGGGCTGTAGGCTAGACTGGGAAGTCAAAAGAACATCTCAGAAGATGGCAATAGTAAACCAATTTAGTGCACTATCCCTCAAATCCATGGCTATGTCTGTGAATTCCTTAAGGGCGGTGTTTGTCTTGAAGGAGATTATTTACATCTTATGTCTCTATTTTTGTTGTCTCACCAACTGGCCTGCTTCATGTTGAGACATGAATTAGGAAACCAAAGAGAGAATTCTGAAATTGGATTTCCTCTTCTTTCATGTATGAGCATTCTCCTCTTCCTTGGAAAGTGAAATATAAAAGATTGTATGTTTCTTGGATAATACCCCTAAGCATTGCAACCTTTTGATAGGATTATAAATGGAATGGTGACAGACAAAAAGCTAATATTAAATTATTTGTCTTGGTTCTCCCCCAATTAAAATAAGAACTGACCCTTAGTCTCTTGTTGTAGGTTGGTTTATTTTACCTGAAAGTAAACTCCAGTGAGGAGAGTAAGGATAAATCTGAATAAACATGCATGCATTTGCCCCATTTGTGAAAGACATTCATGTATAATTTTATGAGATATAAAACAGGAAGGAAGAATTATCCTGTCTCCAAGTACATTTGATTAAATTGTGTTTCTCATTTCCAATCCAGACTCATTAGGAGGCAAATGCAGAACTTGGTCAGGCTCTTTTTTTTTATGCTGTCTATAGGCAAAGTGGCCAACTCAGTCCCTGCCAGGCAAAGCACATTCCTGCTGACATTCTCCATGAACGACATTGTACAAATAAGGAAGCAAACAATCTCCAGTCACACTGACTTTCAGTGCAGGAAAGAAGCAGGTGGGAGGGAGACGAGAGGAAGAAAAATCTGTATTACCAAAAAGGGGGAAGGAATGACTGGCAACGTAACAAGGGATTTTGAAACAAAAACAAGAGATGAAAAGAGAGATTCGAAAACCATATCAAAGTCCTCAGAAAAGCAACTTTAAATCAGAATATACAATGGAGTATGAAACCCAGTTTCCAAAATATTGCTTGAATTCAATTGATTCACCAAAGTTTTAAAAAAATATTAATATTATATGGCACAGGTTTTTTTTTAATGTTGGCTCCATAAAGGAACAACTCTAATTTCTTCTTTCTACTTTCTGTCTATGCTTCTTCATGCACATACATAATTTAAATAACTGCATTTGAATGACAAAAAATGGAGGAAATGCACAGGAGGCATATTAAAATCGATGCATATTAATGAAACCGATTTTTGCATTTTCCTTCAGCAACCACGGAACTTGAAATGTCCCAATCTATTTAGCCAATAATACTGTATCTTTATCTTGGGATTACCTCTGAGTAGAATTTGTATAGAATTGCACTGTGTAGATGCCTTTCTTGATTAATCTTGTGAAATTAAGTATTGTGGATTGCTTCCCTCAAAAACAAGTTTTTGAGCAGGAAGGGTAGTGGAGCTTCAGGAGGCCACTTCCCTTCGACTAAACTTCAGTCAAAATAACCTTTTGAAGTGCTTTTATGAAACTAATGTCCAAACATCACAGTAAAACAGCCACCTTACTTCATCCTGACTAACACGTGCATGCCATGATACCAAAGTAGAATGCATCTTATTGCATCCCTGCTCTTAAGATATTTGCTTTAACCTCTAAGAGAAGCAAAACAATTAAACCAACTTTACCTTTCAATTTAATAAATATATTAAAGCATGGGTTTTATACTGTTTTTCCATACAATCATAGCAGGGGTGGGTTCTGGATCCTTTTGCTGCCGGTAGCAATCAAAAATTAGCTTCTGCGCATGCGCAGAAGCAAAATCCAAGATGGCGGTGCCCACAGAGACACCGACAGAACCGGCTCTGTGACGTCATCGGCGAGTTACTAACAGTTCTAAAGAACCAGATAGAACCGGTAGGAACCCCCCTCTGAATCATAGGGTTTCATATAATGTTGAGTAAGAGCTGAAGAAGCTCTTTGGATGAGAAGCAAAACGCCTTCAAAGAAAAACCAGAAAGTCCAGTTGCCTCTTGAAAAAAGCACCTTTGGGAAAACCATGATCTGGATGACTGAGCATCTCCATAGACAAAGAAATTGATGGAAATTCATAAGAAATTGATGGAATGCTGTGAGACATTAAGAATGGACAAAAAAAGGCTGAAAGTTCCTCTATCTGCATCTAGCAGAAAGTTCAGTAAGGGTTCGTTGCAAATCGCCTTGCAATTCAGTATGCAATTCAGGAGTTGGAACATGAATTCATATAGTTTAGGCTTGTCCTACTACAAATAGTCCTTGAGTTACAACCTTAACTAAGCCTCGCAATTAAGGTTGTAAACGGTGATGGTCATAAAGCAGGTCATTATTTGTCCGGATCTGATTTTATTGTCTTTTTCTACCATAGTCATTAAGCAAATGTGAGGTTGTAAACTGTAAACCACTAATGCAGTAGTTAAGCAGCAAGCCCATTATTTGCTGTGGGACAGTTTGTCATACTGGAGGTAAACATGCTTTCCAGCAAACCATTGTAAATATGTGGCTTTGAGGCACATCAGCCATAAATGCTGGCTGGTTGCCAAGCACCCAAAAAGCGTTTGTATAACCACAGGTGATTGGAGGGGAAGGTTGGCATGAGAATTTTAAAGTTGGGTCCTAAGTATATTTTTGGGGTGTCCATTGTAATTTTGAATAATTGCTAAGAGACTAGTTATAAGTCAAGGATTATCTGTACTGCTTTGGTTTAATATGTATAGTTTTGCTTTTATAATTTTGCATTATTTTTCTTTGTTTTTATATACAATCAATAAAACTAATAAGTAATATTTTTTTTGAAAAAAAATATCATCAGTTCAGAGCTACAAACATTTAGATGACCACTAGATGGTAGCAAAATCTAAGTTATATATTCTGTCTTTTCTCCTTGCCCATCTGATGGTCACCTGTTTTTTTGCAGTTCTGATAGTTAAAAGTTTACTCTGATTGCACTCTGCCATTTTGGCTATAGCCCCAATATTGGCAATTTGACAATGCATCATATAAATTCATTGGGGAAGAGATGCTAAGAAAAGAATTAATAAAAGAACATTGGTAGAATATATATATTTCTGGTATACATTTGTCAACTTCTCAAAAAGTGTTTTTTGACAGAGCAAGAAAAAGGATTTTTAACAATTTGGTAAAATGTTCTGAAATCTTTGATTCAAATTTCCAACTATTGTTGCTTTCAAAATTCAAAATTTAATATCTTTATCAATATAATTAATTATGAGTTGTAGACTTTATTAAACATCTGTGGTCTATTATGTAGGGTCAATACTATTAAGTATCATATTCATTTTATGATACTTTCACCATTGTTACCAATATTTTATTAAAAAAGAAGTTCATTATTTTTAAGTAGTAAATGCTGCAGGGACATCTTCTATTTATGAGCTCTCTGTGGATGCTTCAAAATTTCTTCCAGAATAATTTCTTTATGCAGATATTATCTTTGTAGAATCTTAAGTCAGCCGAACATTCCAATACAGGTAGTATTCAGCTTACAGCAATTCATTTAATGATTTGAAGTTACAATGGTACTGAAAAAAAGTGATTTATAACCATTTTTCATACTTGCAACCATTGTAGCATCCCCCTGGTCACATGATAATTCAGACACTTGGCAACAGTCTCATACTTCTGGCAGTTGGGGTCATGTGACCTTCCTTTTGTGACCTTCTGACAAGCAGTCTCAATGAAGAAGCCAGATTCAATCAACAGTCGTTACTAAATTAAAAAACTGCAGTGATTCACTTAACAACTGTGGCAAGAATGGTTGCAAAATGGGTCAAAATTCACTTAACAAATGTATTGCTTAGCAACAGAAATTTGGGGCTCCACTCAAGGACTACCTGTACTGTACTAACTGTTTGTAGAACTGGCAATCTTCCAAATTTGGGGATTATTTGTAGTGTGTGTGTGTGTGTGTGTGTGTGTGTGTGTGTGTGTGTGTGTGTGTTTTCCAGACCTGCTGGGTCTAAGAAAAGACCTTTAAAGGGGCTCAGAACTTGCAAAACCTAATGATTTAAATGGAAGCTTCTAGCTTGATTATTCTTGACCAAGAGAAGGTATGAATAGTTGCAGAGAATTTTCACTCCATATTCCTATCAAAGGTTTTTTTTTCTGGATAGAATGTACTAAATGTATTTCTTGAGTTATATGCATGTGTAAGTGTATAACCACAGACATACCCTTGTCCGTATGTCTTATATGGATAAGGAAAAGCTAAAGAGGCTGTCTCTGCATTCACACAAAACAGCTGTGTAAGTGTGTCAACAATACTCTTTTAAGTTCACAACTACTGGAACTTCATGGAAAAAGCTTTTAACAAGGCTTCTGTTAGCTCTTCCTAAAATTTACTTACTTTATATAAGAAGCACTAAAATCTTATGTACTTCCTATATAAAAGAAATAGTATAATATATAGTTTTCTAGGAAGTAGCCTTCTTAATGCTCATTTCTTGTTTCTTGAAGAAGAGCAAGAGAATAATTTCAATTCTTGAGGAAGTTATATTGAATAGGTTGTTTTTCACCAGAACATGTTTAAACACAGTCTGAACTAGTTGAATACAATCAGGTTTTGCTTTTGCAGTATTTGAAAGAATGCAAGTTGTTTGTAGTAAAAAATGCAATTGGTGGTCAACGTCAAATACTTTTTAAAATCAACTTTCACTAAGCAATTAAATCTATCAAAATTCTAATAAAAGGAAGGCTGGATAGAAAAGTGCAGCGAATTAGACACCCTTCTAAATGGAACACCATGATGTAAAAAATATTCACTTAAGCTCCATTATAGGACAGGCTATTTTATAAAGGACTGATCTGGCAAAATACAGCCTCAGCAGCTGCTCATTCACATAGTCTTGCAATTGTGAGAGCTCATTAAGATTCTTTGGAGCAGCTCCCTTTCCTTGCTAGGCTTTGCTATGCCTCATTAGACATTCAGGAACTGGCCCCTTCCTCCATGCATTGGTCCTAGCCAACATTTATGGTGGGTAAATTAACAAGTCCAACAACTGATGCTCTTTTCTGGCTGAGATGCAGCTATTCTTAGAGAAATTATTTACTGCTAATCATGTTTCACTTTGCCTATGACAACTAAGAGATGGCTGTGGGAAACTGAATCAAATCTGAATGAAGTCGTTTTGTTGCTCACCTGCTTCCATCCTTAAAAGTCAACAGGGACCCCACACACAGCTCCAATACCAGAAAGAGGAATTGAATAAGATTTTCCTGTGCTACAGGTGGTTGGAGAACAAAGAAATGTCAAGAGCTGGTTATGTATTTCAAATGACTGTTTTAGACAACGCAAACACAGACTGAGAGTTAAATTTTTATTTGTGTCAAAAAGAGCATCAAACTCATTGCCAGTAATGAGTAAAACTCATTTCACAGTAATCCACAGTTTCTTAATTTACAAAGTAAAAGATAACTTGAATGCCACTAATTAAGTGTCTCCCTGCATCCCAGGGAAAACACAAACCATTTTAACAAAGCAAATCCTGAATTAGCACAACTTATTTGTTCTGAAACACAGGCACACTTCTGGTAAATACATACTGATGTATTACAGCTAATGGCTTTGATATGTTAATTGCAGCATTATGTTGGCCAGATTCTTTAAAATGTTAATTTCTGCCAAAATTTCATAAATTCAGTTTGGGATTTTTTTTCCAATTTTCACTAATTATTAATTTTTATTTATGTAATTTTAAACAATCAAATAGAAATATTTAAATAATTTATTTCTTAAAATAAAACTTAAGCACAAAACTTAAAAGAATGTTTAATCCACAGTAAGAGATTTAGGAAACAACAGTCATGGAAATAACACTATCATATATCAAAGCCAATTAATTCATTAGCCATTTACCAAGGCAAATATAGTCAACTGCAAAAGGCAGAATACTTTCTCATTACACAACATCATTTCGAAATGACAATAATAAATTGGTCTATCTTCTTTGTAACATAAATGTGATTTACCAAACCTTCATAATCTTTGGAGATAGGCTGTTTCATATATATTATTGAAACAGATTCAAAACTAAGAATATTTACTGCACCTGTTTTGAAACATATTTCAATTAATGCAGTTCAGAATATTTACATGATGACTGAAGAAGTTTAAGAAGGTGATCCTTGCTTATTTTGCCAAACCAAGATGCACCTTGAAAAGTTGAGCTAATATCTATTATAGAGTGTTTCAGCTACATGACTTAAGAAAATTTCTAGCTATTAACAACTTATTTGGAGAGGAATTATATTATGTTGAGTGATTAGCTTCCAGAATTATATTTGCAAAAGCCATTTATCACAAAGTCTGCTTGAAAACTATGTTAAATGTTCTCAATACCTGTCTAAGAAAGAAGAAGCAAAGCTGCAGCATGTTCTAGCAATTTTGATATTTGATACAAAGAAATAGTCTTTAATTTATTCTAATGATAATTTTCTAAACTAACTGGGATGGGAGCTAATCTTCCATCAGAGGTTTTTTTCCCCAGCAATACTTTTTTTTTTTAGTTTTATAACCGGTTACATAAGATAAATCAGAATACAGAAAATAAACAAAGTTTTATCCAATAAGCTAATATTTCTGGTCAGGAGGAGAATGTTATGAAAGACAGATACAGGAAGAAAATAAATTCTATGATCATCTTTATGACTGAAACTAGTAAAGGAACATATTATATAGTTTCATTCTTAGGAAGTACACACATTGTTTCCAGATGCCTTAATAGTCATGTGACCTGCATATTGTTTCTTCCACAAAAACCTCTATGGTCAATAATAGAACTGGGCCTTTTCTACATTGAGGTCAACATGACAGAGTTTTCTTCTCAAGAAAGACTTTTATAATAATGCTTTTATATAATGCCTTAATGTTGTTAAATTAATCAAATAAAATGGTGAGGGCAATTGTCCCATCAATCCTGTAGAGAGAATTATTATTCAATAAGTCCCTTCCACTTTTTTTCTGGCCATCGGGACTGTTTGTCAACAATGAATTCATTGAGTCCTTGTAAGTCAAAGATCATTAATGCATTATAAAACCAGCAACCAAGAAATGATTGGTTGGTTTGTATTTATTGTTTCAATCTGGCACAACTTGCATTTCAAATCTGAAGCACCACATTCCAAACGGCTAACGGTTTTATTTCATTTCCACATAGCAAATGTCAGATACAGCAGTTAGTCTAGAAAAATACAATTTAAAAATCTTCTTCAGACCATGTATCCTGTAACAAAATCTTCTGAAATTATTTTACAAATCAATCTACATCATTAAAATCAAAAGGAATCCTTAATTTCAGCATTTTCATTACATCCAAACATCCATCTATTCAAATATAAGTTTCTGCAATATATAGATGTTAGAATTTGCAATATATTTATCTAATATAGCTCCTGTACATATTAAATAACATCAGAGGTTCTGCTTGTAGTGCATTAACCATGTAAATCAAGCAGGATTTTTCCAGTACCATTTGCAGTACCATTTGCATTAGAATTATTGGCGTGCAGATGTTAGCATTTAAAAAGTGCACACAGTTTTTCCAAGTAACCCATTTTTCTGTAGGAACAGAATATCCATTGGAGGTACACCAAAATACCAGTTATTAATCTACACGTTCAAAGTGTAGGAATAGAAAGTATACAACAGTGTATACACATAATAATAAAAAAATAAAATACCCAGTTAGGACTTCAGTGTGTATTTACATCTGATTTCACTACCACAGATTCATACAAGAATTCACTACAATATCAAACTCCAGTTAGATTTGCTAAATATGATTTAATCTCAAATAACACACACACATACATATATATATATATACATCTTGAAAAAATGCTGAAACTCCAGCCCGTCACAGATATATCCTCCACTGGTTATATGCACCAATTCAGTGTTTGAAGCAATAATAGTATGTGGTTAAAAAAAAAGCCAGCTAAAATCTGAGCAAGTCCAGCAATATCAATGGCAAGTAAAATTGGTGTAGTGAAGGAATTTACACTGACCGCTGTTAGCACTTGTTTAATCTGTCAAATTAATACAGAAACCTGTAAATGAATAACGGGAATTCTCTTGTACATTTTAATTTGTGAGCTTGCACTGCATTGATTCACTAAAAAAAAGCTCACAAAGTTCTTCAAAGTCAGTTGATAAAAAGTTTATTTTCTCCAAAGCAAGTGGTAAGTCTAAGGTTACAGAATTTTTTATTTATGACCATCATTGGTATAGAACCTCTGTCAGTAAGCAATGTGTTTATGTGACCATGCCCAATTTTACAACTTTTTGCCATAGTTGTTAAATTTATCACGCAGTTGTCAAGCAAATCCATCTTCCCCCATTGGCTTTGCTTTTTGTAGAGTTGCAAATGGTGATCATGTGATCCTGGGACACTGCAACTGCTGGTTGCCAACTATATAAACCATGATCATGTGACTGTGGGGACATTAAAACAGTCATAAGTGCTAGAGATGGTCATAAGTCACTTTTTCCAGCACTGTTATAAATTTGAGTGATCATTAAATAATGGTTATAAGTTGAGGACAACCTGTATTTAAAAATAAAGATTAAAATGCCATTCTAGATAATCCTGACTGAAATTAGCTTCTTCCACAAAAAAAAAAAAAAAAAAATCCAGAGTGTAAATATATATAAAAACAGCTAAATCAAAAAAAAAAAAAAAAAAAAAAAAAAAAAAAAGAAAAAAAAAAAAAAAAAAAAAAAAAAAAAAAAAAAAAAAATCCAGTGTGTACATCTATATAAAAACTTCAGTTTAAGTGTCACTAGAATCATATACACTTTGTAATATCCATAACATTTATTGTAAAAAAATTCAAAGTTAACAGCTTCCAAAACCCAGCAAAAAAAAAAAAATCACACTCTTCTCCCTCCCCCCCACAAAAGTGCAATACCATCAAGTGGCTGCTTGGTCCACAAAAGACATAATATATATTGAGATGCTGTTTCTGTCAGAGCCGAGTTTTTGTCCTTCAAAGGCCAGTCTGGCTTAACAAATTCAACGTCCAAAGACTGAGTTCAATTCCAGTAGGATTAATTCTACAATCTGGTTTTGATACACTGTGTGAACCGCTATATTACCAGTCTCTTTCTCAGGTTTTAATAAAGTTGGGCCAAAGACTATGGCTATACTTTGATAGGTCATTCGATTCTTCTCTCCGTTTTCTATAATTCTGAGAAAGATAGAAAAATAATTACTCAAACCTGTTAACATCATGTTATTATCAAAACTATGTAGTATCAGTCATAAATGTTCTGACATGTGCATGTATGTGGCTAGTACATATCTTCCTGAAGGCATAATCCTGGGTCTTGGTACTAAATAGTTCCGATGCTAACATTACCAGTCTGTAGAGTTTTGCGTAACATGAATTCTAGAGTCACAATTTCTCACTTTTGAGTAATGGTGTGACATTTATCAAGATACTGTACTGCGTTGATATTCTTTCCTTTCATAATGCTGGTTCTTTGCCAAAATCACACACTTATTTATACTCTACTGGATCTTAAAAGCTATACACTTATATACACTAAGTTACATTTCTTTTCTATGTATTTACTTACTTCTTGAGGTGTCTGAACAGCACCTGCATCGTATCGTGATTTGGCTTTGGCAACTGTTTAATCAGCTCTTTTACAGCTTGAACACGTTGCCGAGGCTCTTGTTCTAGAGACAGAAGAGACAAATTCTAGGCACAATGCAGCTTTTCATATATTGGGAGGACATTAGCTAATAGCTAGCACCATCTAGCGGCTAACATGAACACTGCTGACACTGTTGATCTATTGCAAGTATAACTACAAAGGGTTCTACAGCATCCAGAAGACTGGTAAAATAAAACGAGCCATAATCCATTTCATTGGGTTAATATATACAATACAATAACACGGACATTAATCTCCTTTTTTCCATCTAGTAAGTATTTGGTTGTAATTCTATTTAATAGAATTTCATAACTTTATCTCACTATGAAATTACAATTAATAATTGCCTTCCTACTTAAGGAAAACTAGTGACTATTAAAAACTTTATTTTTCATTTTGGCAACAGTCTTGCATGCAATGAGGACACAGTTGTGAATTGCTGTGAAATTCTTTTAGGATGAGCAGATTTTCAAAGAAATACTTACTAATGGCATTGACAAAATCATTGAAATGGCTGAAAGTGAATAATGGTTCTGGCAACTCTCTAAAAAACATTTTCAAAGCCCCCGTGATGACATGGATATCTTCCCATTTGCTGTCATTCAAGTCCAGTTTTTCATCTGAAAGAAACAAATACATAACCACTAGCTATGTCATAATAAACTTTTGGTGCTGTTGTTTATACACATACAAGAATATTCAGATAAAAAGGCACTTCTAACAACTATATCAATAAATCTAACTAATTAGAATTAGAATTCTTTATTGGCCAAGTGTGATTGGACACACAAGGAATTTGTCTATTGCAAAAAAATATAGACTTCTATGTCATATTTAAAATATAATCTGTTCAAACCTGTTATGATAAGACTTATAAAGGTGCTTAATTGCAAATAAATGTTATGTATAAGAACTTACCATGATTAACTGCAAATCTTAGCTTCTGTATTACTGCAAGATTACCACTAACTCTGTACAATCCATCAATGTCCAATCCTAGGGGGAAAAAATTGTTCAGCAAACATTCTTACAACTTATATTAAATCTTACATTATACATGCATGCAATTTCCTAACAGCAAAAAGGGAAAGCAAAAAATTTAAAGTGAAAATTATAGGTATAACAAGCAATTTAAGAAGTAGATTATTTCATTAAACTCTGTTATTCCGTTATTTAGAGATTAACAGAAACATTTCACCAATCTAAGAACTATTTTTTTCGGGTCCATGGGAATGTGAATTTTGTGGAGAACACCTAGTAGAAAACTAGGTTTCTCATTCCTTTCACTCGTGAGATCCTCTGCCATCTGGAGAGAATACTGTTTCTACTTGGAATGTGTCGCTATGCTGAAACCATACTATGCTGAAACTGGGAGACTGGAACAGACATTCTCACATGTCTGTCACCTAACATGAGGACAGACGGGTAAATCAACATAATATTGTTTCTTCACTGGATTGGTCAAAGTTTCTTCTTCAATAGACTATCTTCAGCAGCATTTATCTCCAGTCAGAACTGGCAATATAGAAAATAAGAAAGCACAATGAACATCAATCCTAGAAAAATAATACTAAAACAAGCTATACTAAATAACATAAAAAAACCAGAATGAAGTCTTTCACACTCCTCTTGGGAGTCAGGATAATTTACTTTGGACTACACTATCTAATATTAAAACAAAAGCGGTCTATTTCCCTCAGCACAGCAGCATTTTGTTTTTGGATCGATCATTATAGAGTGGAAACAGTTCTACACTGTTTTCAAACTTTTTCAAGCTTTTCTAGAAAAAGTGTTTTTCTAACTTTTTTACATTAGAATAGAATAGAATAACAGAGTTGGAAGGGACCTTGGAGGTCTTCTAGTCCAACCCCCTGCCCAGGCAGGAAACCCTACACCACATAAGAGGTTTCCAGCAATCAAAAGAGAACTTAGGGATATTATTATATTTTCTTTTTTAAAAATGCAACCATATCTGTATCTTGGGACATATTCCATTTGTGAATACTAAGACTTTTGTTAACAAAAATAATTTTTAATCCTAAAAACCAGTAAGTAGTTTCTTCCTACCATGTTCTTCAACATGTTCAATGCACAGCTTCACAAATTTTGGCACAGTGTTATTTTCTCTTTGACACAAACTGCTTAGATTGCAGCCAAATACCTGATCTGAAGAGCAGAAAAATAAAAAAAATTATAGACGAGTAAGATGAATTTCTTAGTATACAGAATAAAAACTTATATATATATATTATATATATATAATATCATGAACTTATGTGTGTGTGTGTGTGTGTGTGTGTGTGTGTGTGTGTGTGTGTGTGTATATAAACAGGGACATATAATATTTA
>QLTV01001318.1:1140728-1155002 GCA_003457575.1 Thermophis baileyi | reverse complement strand
TATATATATAATATCATGAACTTATGTGTGTGTGTGTGTGTGTGTGTGTGTGTGTGTGTGTGTGTGTGTGTATGAACTTGGACATATAACATTTACAACATCTCAGTCTTAGCATTGAATTATATTAGATCCAATAAACTCTTAGAAATTTTACAAGTTGATTTTTTTTTATCTCTAAAAAACCTTTTCAGTATTGAAAAACCTTTGGGGGCTCAAGGCATGTATCAGGATCTGGTTTTTGTTTTTTTCTCTCTCAGAGCAGCGGCAGTGATCTGGATTTGTGGGAGATTTTGCCTGCTCTCCTGCGATGGACAGATCACTCACTGGTGAGACTCAATTTCTCAGGTGCTGGCTTCCTCCGCAGAGAACCTGGGCCTTCTGGATCAGCCCACCCCAGGCGACTAATGGACCCAATTGGGTTCCAGAGGAAACTTGGGAGTTATTCTAGAAAGCCTGCTACGTGGTCCGATTGAAGACTTGGTGACTGCGTGGAATAACAAAGCAGCAATGGCTTTAGATTGGATTGTGGAGAGCACCGGAAACCTTTCCGTACACAGAGTTCCCGATGCTCTCCGTGGTACAGGATGGAATTAAGGGAACTTAAACAGGCCCAGAGAGTGTCGCCTAGAGTGTTGCTGGTGAAAGACAAGGAACAAAGATGATGAGACATGAGCTAGAGCCGCTATGAAGGCCTACCTCATGGCAATAAGGGTGATGAAACAACTATTTGTGCAGAGAAATAGTTATTGCACCTGTCGATAGTCGCCCAGTGGCCCTGTTCTGGTGCTCAATCATTCCTTGGAGAAAGCAATGCCAAAACCTACCTAAAGGGTAGCTGTGAAGAATATGCTACACATCTGGCAGATAAAATTGGCACATTTGCTCTACATTGGACTCCAGACTTAAGAGCAGAGTATGGAGGTAGTGGGGGCTACATCTTGCAAGTTGACCTTGGAAGAGTTTGAGCCCAATGAACCTGAGGGAGTGAACAGGGCTCTCTCAGCTGCTAGGTTGGCTATGTGTTAGATCTGTCCCCCTCCTGGCTTATTAAGTCCTCGTGGGAGGGAACGCATAAGCAATAGTTAATTCCTTCTTGAGAAAGGGAGTGGTCCTGTCAGTTCTTAAAGAGGAAGTGGTTCACTCCCTTCTCAAAGGACCATTGTCCGATTAAGTTATCCTGGACAGTTTTGTCTGGTCTCCAACCTTTCCTTTATAGAGAAGGTGGAGTTTTCACATGGCAATTTCACAGAACTCTGGATGAAACAGATTATCTACACCCTTTCCGGCACTAGTGGGATGGAGGTAGTGCATCCATCCTGGCTTTTCTTGACTCCGCAGCAGCATTCAATTCCATCGATCATGGTATCCTTCTGGGCCCGCTCCAGGAACTGCACTGTGGTGGTTCTCCTTCCTTTCTCCAGGGCTGGTTCCAATCGTTGATAGAGGGAGAGAGATCTAGCCTGAAGCACCTACTTTGTTCAGTACCTTAGGGCTCTATTCTCTATTGCCTCCTATTTAACATTTACATGAGGCCACAGCATAAGGTGATCCGTTGGTTTGGGGTGAGCTATCATTAGCATGCAGGTGACACCCAGTTTCATATCTTTACCCCACGCTCCTTGAGTGATACCGTGGATGCCATATCCCAGTGTTTGAAGGTTCTTGGGCACTGGATGGGGCAAAATGGGCTCCAACTCAACCCTAGCAAGATGGAATGGCTGTGGGTAGTTGGACCCCTAGAGACAAGGTTCTTCCATCTCTGGTTCTGGATGGGGTTGCCCTGCCCCAAAAACAGACCCAATGCACAATCTGGGAGTCCTCCTGGACCTGCGGCTCCTGCTCAAAGAGCTGGTGGCAGCCGTGGCTAGGAGGCCCTTTGCACACCTTCAAGTGGTGCACCAGTTGCGCCTGTACCTGGATCAAGAGGCCCTGCTCACATTAATTCACACCCTTGTAACTTCAAGGTTAGACCACTGTAACATGCTCCATTGTAACGCTGCCCTTGAAGACCATTCAGAAACTCCAAATGACGCTGAATGCAGCCACGCAGGTTAGTAAATGGTGCCAGATATATGGCACACTAACAACCACTCCTGCATGAACTGCACTGGTTACCAGTGTGTTTCTGAGTGCAATTCAAGGTGCTGGGGGAGGGGGTAGCTATAAAGCCCTACCTGGCTTGAGACTGGGATACCTGAAGGATCGCCTTTTTTCAAAAATCTCTACCTGTCCAGCTAGGTCAAGAAGAATGGCCATGCTGCAGATGTCGTCAGCCAAAGAATGTAGCTGGCAGAGACAAGATGACCTTTTTTTGTGTGTGGTGGCCCCTCCTGTATGGAAAACCCTCACTTTGGAGTTCAAAATGGCCCCAACCCTGTTAGCCCTAAAAACCTGACTATATTCCTGAGCCTGGGGCACTGAATGCATCAAGGGCCCCGTTTTATGACTATATTGCTAATTGGTCAAATAATCAAATAATTTGCACTTATGTATATTTATTTATTTATTAAATTTGTTTGCCACCCATCTCACTATGAGGTGAATTAGATGTTTTTAATGTTTTTACTGTTTTTATTGTTTTAAAATGTTTTTCAATTTTTTAATTGCAATATATTTTTTGAATTGTTAAGTTGCCCAGTCACTGACTGAGATGGGCAGCCATAGGAATTGAACAAAAAAATACATAAATAAATATGTACTGAGGGGGTAACTTTCAGAGGGCACATCTGCCCAATATCCACATCCACATACATACATACCCAGAAAACACTTTTCTGTACAATTTGTATGCGGAAGAGCTGTAATAGATATTGTAAAATTAATGCTGTACTCTATGCTTGCTAGCTTACTTACTTATTTATTTAATTATGGATCATTGTCCTCAATCAGGGATGTCAAACTCTAGGCCTGCAGGCCAGATCCACGGGGTGCTTAGATCTGGTCCGCAGGGCTGCCCTGGAAACAGCAAACGACCAGCCCACAGTGCCTCTGTCAGCGAAAACGGAGCTCAGGCCCTCCTGAGCTCCGTTTTCGCTGGCAGAGAATTGCAGGAGGCCATTGCAGTTGAAAAAGGAGCTCAGGAGGCCACGCACAGCCCTCCCAGGCTCTGTTTTCGCTGGCAGAGGATTGCAGGAGGCCATTGCAGTCGAAAAAGGAGCTCGGGAGGCCACGCACAGCCCTCCCGGGCTCTGTTTTCGCTGGCAGAGGCTTTCAGGAGGCTATTGCAGCTGTAAATGTAGATCGCAAGGGCCGCACACAGCCATCCCGGACTGTTTCGCTGGCAGAGGGTTTCAGGAGGCCATCGCAGACAGAAATGGAGCTTGCGAGGGCCACGCACGGTCCTCCAAGGCTCAGTTTTCGCTAGCAGAGAGTTGTAGGAGGCCATCGCAGCCGGAAACGCTTGGAAGCCCGTTTTTGGCCATCGCAGCTGGAAACGCTTGGGAGCCCACAGGCGCCCCCACACGAGTGACATCAGGCTAGCCACGCCCATCCTGGCCATACACACCCTGGCCCCCGAGGTCAAACACAACCCTGATGCAGCCCTCAATAAAATAGAGTTTGACACTCCTATCCTCAATCCAATTTTGAGGGACAGACATTCCATTCTGGCTCTTTAGTTCATTTCAGTAGACAGAAACATCTGAACTTAAAGATGCTAATGGAGCAAACAGTGTAGATTTCTTTTTACTCTATTTTTAAAGAATTAATTTTATAACATTTATGTTCTAAGTAGATCTTAATGATCTACTGTAACAGTTTTATGTTCTAAGTAGATCTTAATGATCTACTCTTATTCAAACAGGCCCTTCTATTATCCTGATGAAAACCAGAAAGTAGATGTCCCAAAGATATTTTTTTCCAAAAGGCAACCAGACTTTCTTGGTGTTTTCTTTAAAAATGTTTGCAATTTGGAAGCAAAACATTCTGAAAGAAAATACCAAGAAAGTCTGGTTGCATTTTGGGAAAAAATATCTTTGGGACAACCGTGACATGGTTAATTGAGAATCTGCATAGACATTTAGAAAGTAGATGGATGATCTACGAAACTCCTGAATTTTGGTCAAGTTTGATACCTGCAATGAAAAGTTTCCAAAGTGACAGTTAAGGAAATAAGTGACCCAACAAAATTAGTTTTGTAGTGTTATTTTACCCACAAATCTTAAAATTCAACATTCTTAACTTTCCCCATAGCACAAAAATGTAAATGACTGAATTTTTTATAAGAAACAAATTACCATAATTTCCAATAGCAGTTCTAGCTTACTGTTGCATACTGATAGAAAACAACCGTAATATTCTTGATAGTGAGGTCTATTATTTTTTAAATTTCTCTTTGACAAATGTAACACTTAGATGGGAAATATTATTTTCTTTAAGTTTAATAGCCTCTTGTTTGTTCTTTTATGTAATATAACATATATATATATATAATCAGCTTCTAACAGATATACTGAAATTGTGACTATGTTTCCTGTTACTTGCAGTAGCAGAAGCCTTCAATATGTGCAGCTTTGAAGTCACAATGTCTCTGCCATTTCCTAAGGAAATGGCTATTTCCTCATACCGAAGTAATCAGCATGAATCATTATTTTCTAATTTTCCTGATTAACAAGTTAAAAAGGCTTACCCTTAATGTAGCCCTTTTCACGGACTGCTTGTAAGGTAGGTCTGCGGATTAAAAACTTCTTCAATTTCGTTTTAGTCTTCTTTTGTTCTGAAGAATCAATACTGCTAGATATTTTTAGTGCTGAAAGACAAGAACATCATTTCAAATAACGTTCGACAATCATTAAGCTAAATATTTTCTAATTTATAAAGGAAGTTAATAATGAATTCCACAGGGACAAACTAGTGTGATCATTTGGAAGATGTTTATGGGAAAATATTGAAATGCAACATAATGATTAACAGAAGTACCATAGCATGCTTGACTTTTATATAACCTTTTTTAAATTTCTATTTCTATTAACAATTATTTTCTTTGGATAACAATTCAAGCATCATGTGGCCCTCTTCCTAAAATGTTTACATAAACATAAAAAACAAGTATTTTAAAAGATATGTTTACATTCTGTCAGAAAGACTTACGATCAACCTCTATTCAACACACATATCACCACTGGGAGAGACCTCCCATTGGCATGTGGTGAAAACGGAAGAGGAATGAACCAGTTATGAACTGATATGTGGCCAATCGGGCGATGAAGAGAAAGTTATATCCTGATATCCAGAAACTGTTAGGATCTAAGAAGAAACAGACTTAGGCTAAACCCTAGCAAGATGGCGTGGCTAGCTTTTAAAAGCTGATTGATACTGAAGAAAGTCTGTCTCTTTCTCTGGATGAGCCACAGCTTCTGCAGCCAGAGCTGGTTCACTCATGAGAGCCTCTGAACAATTACATGTTCCATGTCAGTTTCATTGTTCCTGGAATGAGGAACACTTTGCTGGTTATCATTCATGCCCTTGATATGTGACTCAGTCTACATGAGGCTGTCCCAAAGGACCATCTGGAAGTGGTAGCTGATTCAAGTGCATTATGGAAAGGATTTGTGGCACTGTGGCATGCCTAGGTTTGCTTATGTGACATCTCTACACTGGGAGCTGCACTGATTGTTTGTTGTTAGCTTCCAGGTTCAACCGAAGATGTTATTTTTCAAGGCCTACATGGGTTAGGGTCTAGGTTGCTTCAAGATGATCTCATCCAGGTGGAATCCAGCTGTCCAGTATGACTGGAAAGAGAAACAAATGAATATTTCCATTTTTGAAAGTGGAAATGCGTGAATCTTCTGAGTGATGGCCACTCCACTTTGAAAAACGTTTCCCCAAATATAAGATGAACGCTTTCAGTAATAGGACAGAAAAGTTATTCTGTTTCCAAGGATGAAGGCACTATTAATAACTGATTTTATAATTTATTTTATTACTTTTGGTTTTTGAACTGTTTTAATCTTATTTCCCCAGATATAATTATTTTGGAAGTAAGAGCATACACAACAATATCTCAGGTTCTTTGCCTTTAAAAGTTGCATTGGAGTCAATAAAAACTGACTTTATACTGTGTTGAAAAAAGCTTATTTCTAAATATAACAATGATTAATTCATGTTACCACTCTGGGTAAAAGAAAATCATTGGTGTTTGGTCTCTACAGCTTCAGTTTTTGGAAGAAAATATTTATTAAGGAGAAAAAATCTCATTATATTTATTTCAAACCTCATAGCGTATGATGATAATAATACTTCTTGAACTTCTGAAACAAGCACAGGCTGATTAGACAAGCTGCAATACTACATCAAGTGTTAATGACTGAAATTTATCCTATAAAAATCTGACCAAAAGAAGACTTGGATATTTCCTTTAAAACTGCTGCAATAATGAAAAAATTGTCTACATTTTTAATGTATTCAAGAACTAAAATATTTTTAACAGTGATAATGAACCAGAAGCATGTCCACTTAACTATGGAATTGAAACTTACAACGAAGTTTTTTAGAATCTTTATGGTCCTTTTCTTTGTCTTGTTTTTCCAATCCAGGCGAATCTGGCATTTCATCATCCAATGCTTCTTCAGACTCTACTGTCTAGTGTAATTCCACAACAAGAATTAATAAGTTGTCTTCCTACAGAATTATGTTACAAGATATGTTTTATAAAGTGTATTTCTTTAAACATGATTTCAAAGTAGAACATCACTTTATGAAACTGAGTATATTGATGTTAAAATTGATAACAGCAATTTATATAATGCAAAAGTCACCAATCTGAGAACAGAGATCTGAGAAAAATTATCAATGTTGTTGCCAAGAGTCAACACTGAGTTAACGACAATACAATTAATATTATCTGTCAATATAATTTAAGATTTCTTTCAGATCTTTTTTAAGTTCAAATCTTTATTTTCCTTGATTCCATAGGCAAAAATAAAATGAAATTATAGAAGAATAAAAAGCTAATAAATAAGCTACATAAAATAAATCATTCCAAATTTAACAAACTCACTGTGGCCATGAATGACTTTGTTATTAAAAGAGCTTGCCCAACACCTTATGTCTTATAATATCACATACCATATAACAGAAGCAAAATACAACTTTTCAGACCTTTCATAGTATAGTAGAGGTCATTCCACTTCTTCTAGTGAATCCTTTATTACAATCATTTGCATATAATGAGTACTCTGGCCCTAATTCTCATCTATCAAAAAGTTCACACCTGCACAGGTCTTCAATCCTTTTCGAAGAGCTAGCAACTCTCTGCTCCTAATTCTTGCTCCATCATTCAATTAATCTAGTGAAAAGCATTCCAAATAAAGCCAATACAATGTAAATGCAGTTGCTTCGTAATATTCATTTGGATCTTAAATAGAGGTTTTTCTAAATATATATTGTCCTTTGGTTTTAGCTAAATCATCATTGGACACCCATGACCCCTAATGTATGTATTTATTCAAAATGGGTGTAGTCTTCATTTACCATGCATAAAAGCATCTCACCTTTTTCCTCTTTGAATGTTCAAGAGCAGAGGGTGATTCAGTTCTATTATTCTGGTTTAAAATAATGCTTTACATTGATTCAAATATTAGGCTATAATTCTGGATGAAAAAATGTTTACATTTAAGAATTTACCTGGTTACTGATAGCATATTCAAGAACTCTAAACCATTCCATAATAGATATGTCATTGTCTGATTGAATTAATAGTTCAGTTCCCTGGCGTGTTTTCATCTTTAAAATAAAAGAAATCATGACATTAAAATCAGGATTCATATTTTATGTGTTCCCCAAAATATCCTGATAACCACAAAAACAACGTATTTAATATATTCTGAAATGACTTGCTTTTTGCCTCTATATAGCAATAGCAATAGCACTTAGACTTATATACCGCTTTACAGTGCTTTACAGCCCTCTCTAAGCGGTTCACAGAGTCAGCATATTGCCCCCAACAATCTGGGTCCTCATTTTACCCACCTCGGAAGGATGGAAGGCTGAGTCAACCTTGAGCCTGGTGAGATTTGAACCGCTGAACTGCAGCTAGCCGTCAGCTGAAGTAGCCTGCAGTGCTGCACTCTAACCACTGCGCCACCTCGGCTCTTCTATATGTTCTTCTATAATTTACAGTAATAATGGCTGACTCAGGATCTCTCTTTCCTACAAAGTTTACCTCCATCACATTTTTCTTGCTTGATTTCTCCTTTGAAGCCCAGTCAATAGATGCACCTTTGAGATCCACTGTGAACTCTGGTTTAGACTGATTGACCCCAAACTTCTGAAATATTAACAAAAATGCATTAAAGACATAGATATAAGTGATATTAGAAAAGACTCTTGCACAATATATTTAAAAGACATGAAATAAATAGGATATGCCATTTCAGGTAGTCTTTGACTTATAACTGTGATTAAGCCCAGAATTACGGCCACAAGTCCTGCTGGTTATTAAGCGGATCACCATGCGACTCTGTTGGATTTTACCACCTTTTTTGCAGTGTTTGTTAAGTAAATATTGCCATGATTAAACTAGTACCACAGTCATTTAAGCAAGTGCAGTGAATGTTGAGCAAATCCATTGTACCTAAGTAGTTCTGAGTAGATCCTTTGTAACTTTGAACAGTCATAAATCAAGGACTACCTGTTCTTAAAATAACTCGTTCGTTAGGTTTCCGATTTTAATGTGAGTGCATTGTTCTCCTCTTCCTCTTCCCAATTCCTCCTTTTCTTTATCTTAAGACCTATAATATGCTTGTATTGGCTAGAAGAATAGGGTTTTGTTGTTTTTTTTGCGAGTTTCACAAAAATGAGTAATCTTATTACCACTGAAAAATCTCTGGACCGTCGGAGATATCAAAATGCAGGGATCAAGATTTCTGGAAAGGATCTCAGTAGTTGGATAGATTACTAGAGATATAATTACTGTTAAATCTAGGGGACAACAGCCACTGCCTTAAAACAAAACATTTTGAAATATACAAAATTGTCCAATGATACATAGAAGGAAAATGAGTTTACCTATACTAAGTCTTATTAAATATACTGGAAGCGTCAGTGACACTACAATCAATGACTGTACTAACGTTTTAAATTAAATTATTATATAACGTAGTGATTTGGGATATATAATTGAAAAGGAAGCTGGCTGAGAAACAGGTTAAGTGGAAAACTCCTTCACACATATTTTCAAAAGAAGCCTGCATGATGCTTTCAAAAGGAAATCTTTTACTACCAACATTAAGTCAGAACAAGCATACAGTAAACATTATCAGCTTATAATATTATATTGTTAAAATTCTTGTATTCAGATAGAAAAACTCTGTAAGGCTGCCAATTATTCAATCCAAAATGTGAGACAAAATGCTAGACAAGGAACTTTTTTTATTTTGCCTTAATCAAAATTGGAAGTTGGATACTTATCATGATTTAAGACAATCATTAGGTCACATTTGAGTTCCATTGATTTAAAGTACGCCTTGGCAATTTGAACTGAAAAATGGCTTCTCCTTTAATGAGATCATTTACATTCAATTAACTTCTAAACTGATAAAGGAACAGCCATTTCCATGAGTGCAAATATTTTTTAACCCATGAGTCACTTCTGCATTATTGCAGTTTATCCTAACTCACATGAGTCATATAATGTAGCTACGTATAACTGTACTACCGTGTTTCCCCGAAAATAAGACCGGGTCTTATATTAATTTTTGCTCCAAAAGATGCATTAGGGCTTTTCCGGGTTAGGTCTTATTTTTGGGAAAATATAGTACTAAAATGTGTCCGTCTGGCTAACTGATCTTAACTGGGGCTTATTTTTGAGGTAGGGCTTATATTACGAGCATCCTGAAAAATCATGCTAGGGCTTATTTTCCAATTGGGTCTTATTTTCAGGAAAACACGGTAACAGCCCAAAGGAGGAAAAGTGATTTGCAAAATGCATTCTTAGAAAATCTGACAATCTTTTTAGTACTTACCCAACTAGTTCCACTTCCTTGAGTCTTAGTAAACAGTAATGAGGAACCTTGCAATACTGCCCAAGATGACATCCAATTCTTTCTATAAAGGAGGTAAATATTTGTACTTAGTTAAGAATGCAGTGCCAAAATTAGCCAATGGTAACTCAGCAAACAGTATTGTTGTGTTTACAGGCATACCTCTTACTGACAAAGTAGACATTTGTACAAATCATAGAAATATGAAGGTTACAGAAAAATATTTATACATTTATTAGACAAACTCATCACACAAGCTCTTACAGAATATATTGGGCAAATTTATAGTATTACATTCACACATGTAACTTAGTCTATAGTCCAAAAAGATGTAAACGAAATGGTTCAGTATCTATGAATTTCACAATGAAAAAAAATCGTGATAAGATAGTATGAAACGGAATTTAATGAAAATTAAGCTAGTATTACATTTAAGGCTTGAGACTGCAATTTAAAGTCTTCACTTCAGCTCATCATGCTTCTTATGCTTTAGATTGTAAATTTTAATCAACTCCTTAATTTCCACTGGAATCAATGGGATTTGCTTTGATAAAGATGTGTTAATAATATTCTGTCACATTGACTATTTCATACATTAGTGTGGCACTCGAACAAATCAAAACTAACATTTCAAAGGCCTTGAATTCCTACAAAATATTTAATATGTAGCCTGAAGTAGATTAGTAAATTTATATTAATTTTTACTCAATAATTTTTGATATCAAAAAAACCCTAAGACTTCAAAAATTATAAACACTATGGTAGTACTTGCCGGACTTTTTTTCCATTTTCTGTAATTTTAGTTACATTTAATAATCCATACTTCTCTTGGTCCTGGAGAAAAGAAAAAGAAATTTAATAAAGATTTCTGTTCCCTTAAAGAGGAAATGAGTTATTTCATTTTACGTGTACTCTCCAGAAGAGAAAAACAATGGAGATTTGAGTTGCGAACAGAACTCTCTGAATTTTATCTAACTTTACAATCCCAATATAAACCTATTTAAAAGCACACTCCATAATGTTCAGTGTGGATTACCCAGGTAAATAAATTCAGTAAAGGCTTGCCTCTGGGCAGAGTAATCCTAGTTTATGCCTAGTGGTATAATCTAAAAAATATTGCCAGAGGGAAAGCCCACCCCCCCTTTCCAGAGTTCTATGATTACTGCTAGAAATAGACCCTCTCAAGTATATCATCTTTAAACTACATAATAATGGGTTTTTTCCCTCCATTAATTTCAAGAGGCGATCAACTTTGTGTTTGTTTTCAATGGTCCAATTGAAAATAAAAGAAGTTCAAGGTCCACCAGATGTGCCAGATATATAATAAATGATGCTATGGATTTACACAATCCCCAGTTTGCTAACCCTTAGTTGTGCCCCAAAGCAATGGCTAATCTGGGTTGGCATATAATTGGCACAGATTAATTTCCAACTATTGTACGCAGGCACAGATTTGAATGTCTCAAACTCTTAACCTGGATTAGGAGGTATGCTGTTAAAATTCTGAGAAATTAATAATTTATAACATACATTAACAAATGTATCCCAATATGCAGACATATGTAAAATTATATATATACAGAGAGAGACAGGTTAACAGTCACAAATATTTGTATTTGTACTGACTGTGGTTTGATGCTTTGGTGAGGAAGGAGAGGATCCATTCTCAGGAAATGCAATCTTTGCAGGAAAAGGGAAATCCTAGAAAAAGAAAAATGCATTTAATTATTTATATAAGGGAAATAAAACAAGGTCAAAGCTTATGGACTTTTAAATGGATGGAAAAGGTAGGAATACTAAAACAGTGGAATATGAACTTAAGATGTTTATTCTACTGATTAGCTTATTTCTATAATTTATTTTTTGAATAGCTCAGTTTTAGTTATCTACTAAAATAATCCACAAATAAATCATATTTCAAATGCTAACTTGCTCCTAATGTTTTGAGAACAAGCAGGAGTTCAGAAGTATTAATTGAGAAGGGGCGTTGGTCCTACCTGAACCCCTTTTCTCAGTGGGTTGCGGAATAGTCCAGGAATGGTTGCTACAGTCTGATCTGCCTAGTTACTGAGTCTATGTTTTTCGGCCACTCCTCCTCGCCTCTCTGCGCATGCCCCAGTTTTCGACGAAGTAATGGCTGAAAAAGAGGCTTGTACAAACGTTAGAGAGAATGCGGCTCCAGATCCACGAGCGTGCTGAAGGGCGGGGCTGGACTATTCCGCAACCCACTGAGAAAAGGCGTTCAGGTAGGACCAACGCCCCTTCTCCAGTGTGGTTGCGAAATAGTCCAGGAATGGGACATACCAAAGCCTGGTATCCCTAAGGGCGGGTAGCCGTTGGGTCTGGAACCCCCAAGGCTAAGTGGACCTTTTGTAAAACCCTCCTCCCAAAGGAAGCCTCCGCCAAGGCGAAGACATCCAACTTGTAATGCCTAATGAAAGGGGAGGGGGTGGTCCAAGTGGCCGCCCGGCAAATATCCTCAAGGGAGGCCTGCGGGGCCCAAGCAGCAGTGGTAGCTGCGCTTCTCATGGAGTGCGCGGTGATGCGTCTGGGAACCGGCAGAGACTGTGACTCATACGCTTTAGCGATGCACGCTCTGATCCAGCGACCAATGGTCGAAGATGACACCTTAGCGCCCATCAACATGGGTTGAAAGGAGACAAAAAGGGCCTCCGATCTCCTGGTGGGCGCAGTCCTCTTGATATAAATTCTGAGAGCCCTCCGTACATCCAGCTTATGCCACCTTCGCTCCAAGGCATGAGAAAGCCGAGGGCAGAAGTTTGGCAAAACCACCTCCTGGGCCCGGTGGAACCAGGAGTTGATTTTGGGAATGAAGGAGGGATCAAGTCTTAAGGTTACCTTATCCTGGTGGAAGATGCAGAGGTCAGCTCTGACGGATAAGGCCCCCAATTCAGAAATGCGTCGGGCGGACATCACGGCGACAAGGAACGACACCTTGAGAGTCATGTACCTGAGGCTGGTAGTCCGCAGGGGCTCGAAAGGAGGACCCATCAAGGCCTGAAGTACCCTGGGAAGATCCTAGGTAGGATACCTGTGGACCAGTGGGGGGCGCAGATTGCTCGCGCCTCTGAGAAAGATTCGAACGTCGGGATGGCGTGACAGAGGAACCTTCCGTCCCCCAACCAGCACAGTAGACAATGCTGCGACCTGCCGCCGTAAGGTGCTGTGAGCCAGGCCTCTGTCCAGGCCGTCCTGGAGGAAATCTAGGACCTGTGGAACAGAGGCTGAGACAGGGTCAATGCAAAGTAGTCTGCACCATTTGACAAAGATCGCCCAGGTGGCATTATAAATCCTTATGGTGGATTGCTTCCTTGCCGCCTGCATAGTCTGGATGACTTTCTCAGAGTAATTTCTCCCCCTCAAACAGGCCCCTTCAAATGCCAGGCGGTTAGCTGGAGCCACTGAGGCTCCGGATGGACCAGGACCCCCTGGCTGAGGGAGATCCGCTGAGGAGGAATCCTCCAGGGTGGTGAGGCGGAGAGGCTGATCAAATCCGCAAACCACGGCCTCCGAGGCCAGTAAGGAGCCACCAGGACAATCTCTGCGCCCTCTGCGATGACTTTCCGAATCACCCCTTGAAGTAAGGGGAGAGGAGGGAAGGCGTACAGGAGCCCGGGTGGCCAGGCACACCTGAGAGCATCTGTCCCCTCGGCCCCTGGTGTCGTGAATCTGGCAAAGAATCGAGGAAGTTGGCTGTTCTCTCGAGTGGCAAACAGGTTGACCGTCGGAAGACCGAAGTGTTCTGTCAGTTCCTTGAACAGCGACGGATGAAGGCGCCATTCTGCCTGATCCACCTGTGTTCAGCTGAGCCAATCCGCTTGGACATTGGTCACTCCAGAAATTTGGGCTGCCCGAATGGACCGTGGGTGGGACTCCGCCCAGAGGCCCAACTGCTCGGCCTCCTGCATAAGATGCCTGGAATGAGTCCCTCCCAGGCGGTTTATGTGCACCTTGGCGGCCACATTGTCTGTCAAGACTAAAACGTCTCTGCCTGAGACCACGTTCTCGAATTTCCTGAAGGCCATGCCCTGAGCTCCAACCAATTGATGTTGTGGCTCAGCTCTTCCTGAGTCCACTGTCCCTGGGCCATGTGGGACTGAAGGTGAGCTCCCCAGCCGAAAAGACTGGCGTCGGTAGTCAGGATCAGGCGATCTGGTTCTCAAAACAGGCAGCCCTTGGCGATGGCACCGGAAGTCCACCATTGGAGAGAGAGAATTGCCTCTGGAGGTACCTGTACCTTTGTGAGCTGCTGCTGCCTTCTCTCTGATACGTG
>QLTV01001318.1:1119269-1133665 GCA_003457575.1 Thermophis baileyi | reverse complement strand
TCTTGGAGACCGCCTTCTACCGCATAGCTCCCAGCGACCGGTGCGATCCCACAGAGTTGGTCTCCTCCAGGTCCCGTCAGCTAAACAGTGTCAGCTGGCGGGCCCGCGGGGGAGGGCCTTCTCTGTAGCCGCTCCGACTCTGTGGAACCAACTTCCCCCCGAGATCCGTACTACCCTCACCTTACTGGCTTTCCGTAAAGCCGTTAAGACCTGGCTTTTCCGACAGGCCTGGGGCCAATAATTGATTGATTGGCCCATGTATGTTTGTGTGAATGTTATATTTTAATATTGATGTATTTTTAAAAAAAAATTCCCCTATTGTTGTCTTTTTATATATATATATCTACTGTGAGCCGCCCAGAGTCCTTCGGGAGTTGGGCGGCATACAAAGTTTGAAAAATAAATAAATAAATAAATAAATAAATAAATAAATAAATAAATAAATAAATAAATAAATAAATAAATAAATACTGCCCTTTCAGTCAGCTGAAAAAAATCTACCATTTTTGTAACAGATATTGTAGATGTATTTATTTCATTAAATTTTGAGACCACCTAATTCCGTTGTGACTTGAGAATTCTATCAATCCAAAGTTTTCTTCCCATGTAGCCAGATGAACAAACCACATGTTTATGGCTTGGTATTTCTTTCATAGTCTATTCGTAATATAATTAACATCATGAGTTAAAATTCTACAACCTATTTTAACATGGTTAACTATTTATAATTTCCAGATGATAAAAGGTAGTTTTGCTTTGTTTTACCTAAAACATGTTTGATCAAAATACCTTGAGATAGGGAGTTTTTAAGAAAGTATTGAAAAAATAATTATTTTATATTTGGATATCTTCTGTGTCAGGAATAAAGACAGTTTTCACTGACTACAGACAAAGCTAGAAACGATTGGAAGGGAAAACTACAGGAATTCCTAATTTAAGGAATATTCACTAAATATCTTACTTTCAACAGTCAGGCAATGCCAAAATCAAATTAAATATATAGTACATACAATTTTACAACGAATATAACTTGTAGCAACACGCAAAGGAGAACATATTACTCTTAACAAAATAGTAATATAGCTGATTATTTTTCAGTATTTTCTTTCCAAGGACTGCATTCACAAATACCAAAGAATTATAAGAATTATAAGAAATATATTATAATATAGAGAGGGCTTTATTCTTTGTTATCATGATGGAGAGCATTACAGTCCTTAAAACATTCCCAATTCTTTTGCTACATACAATTGTAGATGGCAATCTAATCTTGCTATAAAATGGGAGAAAACCCAGATTCCCTTTTGGCTAAGCTGATAAACCTCCTTCATTCTTGTTCAAACAAACGGGAAACAACAACTAGACCAATTTTTAAAGAAAAGTTCAAGGAGACAATAGAATTGCTCTTATAAGCTCCCTGATGTCATGTGGCTGCTTGGATGAATAGAGTGAAAAACTAAACATAGCACTGTTCATTCCCATATTTTCTGTTCTGCAATTTTACTGGAAGAAAAGAAAAAGAAGGAACACTATCTGCCTTGTTTGAGCAAGAGGGTTCATGCACAGTTTGTTTCTGTATTTGCTCCTATTTTCTGTACCCATGCTAGGGGGGAAAGGAGAGAAACAGGATTAAGTCAGGCCGGATAGATGGATTCAATAAAGAATCCTATTCTAAAGGAAGCACACAGGATCCCTATTCCTATGCCACATTCCCATCTTTTACAAAGATCCCACCTTATATGCAGACTTCTAAGTATCTTTGTTCTGAGCTGGGTTATACAAACCACTCCTTTCACCATTTCACAGGACTTCATACAATACTGTTTCAAGGACGACAGGGCATCTAAATATTCATATAGGTCAGTGTTTCTCAACCTTGGCAACTTTAAAACACGTGGACTTCAACTCCTAGAAATCCCCCAGTCAGCATAGGTGGCTGGGGAATTCTGGGAGTTGAAGTCCATGTGTCTTAAACTTGTCAAGGTTGAGAAATACTGAGATAGGTAATTTACTGTCCTTACTGCTTAATGACATCAGCAAGTATTGAGGGGCCAATTGGCAAAAGAAAGCTCAGGACCATATTGGTTGGAAACATGTGGAAGGGGCCTTCATCGTGCAATGGATAGACAATGGCTAAAATGTTGTTGTTGTTGATGATGATGACTGCTTAACTGTTTTGCACCGAGGCAATCAGGCAAATTTCTATTTTCAAAGCTGATCTCTTATCAATCCTAGAAAATTTTTAGAAACTGTGCTTTTTAAATTTAAATATAGTATTTTATACCTGTAAATATACTGATACTCATTTGTTCAATCTCACAAAGTACCTATTTCAAACCCATTTTAGAGTTACTCTTAAATAAAAATGCTCCTATAGTATAATAGTCAGATGAAATGTAAATGTTCATAGTTCAGAGATGAAAATACCACTAGAGTAAGGGCAACTTTGCAGGAAACGCAAAGCTAAGATCTTGTTTCTGACATTAGGAGGATATACAGATGGTCCTTAATTTACAAATGTTTGTTTAGTGACCGCTTGGAGTTACAATGGGACTGAAAAAAGTGACTTACAACTATCCCTCACAGCACTTCCTGTCACATGATCAAAATTTGGGTGCTTGGCAATCAGCATGTATTTATGACAATTGCAGCATCCCGGGGGTCATGTGATCGCCATTTGCAAACTTCCCAGCTAGCTTCCGACAAGCAAAGTCAATATGGGAAATCCGGATTCATTTAATGAATATGTGTTTCACTTAGCAACTGTGACAAAAAAGATTGTAAAACTGGGTGTAATTCACTTAACAACTGCCTTACTTAACACAAAAATTCTGGTCCCAATTATAAGTCAAGGACTATCTGTACAATCAGCAATTATAAAACTTTTATTTTCAACACAAGCAGAAGCTAAACATAGAATAGTCTGTAAAAGCAGTTGTTAAACACAGAAACAGACAAAAATTCGTAAGAAATAGGAGGACACTGGCACTAATCAAAACTTTATTGAAAGTTATAAGAAATCATACCTATTGGAAATAATATTGACTAAATTTCTATCTCCTTGGCAGATATGTGAAGAAGAACTGTATACCTTTTCATTGGTGAGGTCACTGGTATATTGTGTTTGGCCATGTTCATCCATCTCCTCTGACCAGCCTTTGGGAGGAGAATCATATTGACTGTCTGGCTGGCTGTTACAAGGACTGAGAGAGTTTTCTTGTGTTGAAATTGTCTACAACAAATAGTCAAACATGGAAATAATAATTTTATAACTCTATAAAAGACTGGAAACTGTAACAGTAAATCTTTGAACAAAGAATGCATTGTAACATGAAACAGCTGAAACTTAAATAGCAACAGTTTAATCTGATTACTTATGGATAGATTACTTTTGTAAAAGATTAAAGTCCTGTTTTGTCTGTCTGTCTGTCTGTCTGTGTGTCAAAGTTAGCTTAGTTTAGAAGCAACATTTACAAAGACTATGACCTAATCTGTACCATTAGCTCCATTAACAAAAATGTGAGCTAAAGCAACACTTCAAACCATCTGGGATTTCCATAATTCTTAATTCTACTTCTGCTCTCCTGGTCTTTCTATCAATTTCCTTCCATAAACATTATCCACAGACTATTTTAATGTTTTTGTTTCTCCTTATAAGTGGGTTTCCGAATCTAGAAGTCTGATTTCTACATTTTACCATGTTTCTAACAATTTTTTTTGAAGCCACTATTTTCTCCTGATGTATATTATTAAGTTACGCTAGCATCATAAAAATTCAAAATGCAAAATAATTCAAAGGTAAAAAAAGGTAATGGTATTCAAATATAAAGTAAAGCAATAATAAATATATTTAAAAATAATAAAAGAAAGTTGTGAAACATGAAAGTTGTGAATATGCCTAATTATTACCTAGTTTACCCAATTTGCTCACAAATAGACTAATATTCAACCACAGCAGTTGTTTTGTTTTAAAAGGTTGTGCTTTCATACAAAAGGAAAATTTAGCTTAAAAAGAACGACAAGATGAGTATCTGTGATTTAAATAAACCCAATTTAAAATGCCAGGCCGATCGAGAAATCTTAAAATGGGCCAAAATGATCCAAGACACTGAGACTCAATACATACTTATAATTGTTTGTGTACTTATTAGGTCAGAAAAATTAGGTCTTTTCACGTTAACCTATTACTTAAATAAATGAATCTCATTTGTCATCATTCTTCAAGTAAAGGCCCAGAGGCCACAAGAATTAAATAAGGGCCCAAAATATACAAGGAGTATTAGTATTAACAATACCAGTAACCTTAGTTCTAGAGTTATGTCCCCAGAAAAAGACAATTCTTAAGGTTGAATCAGGTGATTTAATGCTAAAATAAGAGCACTAACCCTGAGACCACATTGTAGGTTTCACAACAACATTCTCAAGGATCACACCACTGAGTTTCTCAGATTAGAATTATTCATTATTCTAAAATGAACATAATAACCCATCGTATGTTGTTTTATGATAATTATTCTCCTATTCCAATTCATGTTGAATATATCTTATTAAAACTTTATTAATCTACTTTGCTGCTTAGCATTTTTAGGAGCACAGGATGCATTAATTATTGATTTAAAAGGCTTAAAACTCAGTGAAAGCACATGCGTAGAATGCAGAAACTGCCAGGGGTACTCCTTCTTGCACAAGCATAAAGCTGGACAACTTCCTGCCTGAAGTTACCAAGTTACTAATAAGGTTTCACGTCATTATTCCACATTAGTATGGAAAGTACAGTGACAGGCAGACAAAGATAGCACTTCTCCAAGTGTGGATCATTACCCCCTAGATAGAAGGCTGCAAAAGAATGAAGGCAGAGGGAAACTGCAAGGGAAAAACATCAAAACATAAGTCACAACGCCACAATACAAACTCTGCCCCTTTCATACTTAAGTCATAAAGTCGTGTGTGTGATGAATATCTGTAGAGACATCACAACGCATGTTTTGTTGTTTTGACAAAAACTTTAGCTTACTGTAGATGCCCGTAGATGAAGAGTCATCTTATTTTCATGTTCTTTCTAAGTAGGCTTAGCAGCTCATTGAAAAAGTATGCAGAACACAACACAACCTAACAATTCAAAAGCCTTGTATGGAGCCTGAATGATTTTTTGTTTGTTTTTCTGGATACTCTGCTTTTGACTTTCAAAGTAGGAATATAATCAGGCCTAGGAAGTTTTCTAGGCAAAGCTCTGAGCATTTCACCTGACGCTCTGCAGAAGAAATTATTGCAGAGTAATAGCATACAATCTTGCGCTTTCGTCTTGAATGTTCATACTGCATCTAAGAAAGATGATAGCAAAAACTGAAAGGCTCAAATAGGTGCTAGTAATAATTTTTGTGTTCAATATAAAGTATAAATTGTGGTGGTCAACAGTTGGGAGAACAAACAGAAGCGAAGGGGAGAAAGTGTTACTAGAAAATTTTTCCATAATGTTTTTATTTATACTTGACAATTATCGCTTGCTGTGTTATTCAACTTTACTATGTAATGTAGACTTTTTTCCCTTTGTATTTCATTATTATAACAATTTAAAATATATTCGAGGGGACCCTAGTGCTCTCTGAGCTTGGTTTTCTTCTTGCAGACATTTCATTACCCAAAGTAGATAACATCATCGTCACAAGCACTGATGATATTACGTAGTTTTAATAATGAAACGTCTGCAAGGAAGCAACCAAGCTCAGAGAACATCAAGGATCCCTCATTTCAACCTTGAGTTACAAATAGTTTCCTCCATATATTTTTATGATATATTAATTTTTAATATTTAATTTTTTTAAAAAGAAACGTAATAGTTAAAGAGGTGTGCTCCAAAAATACGATAGCCGGGCCCTGTAACAAGATACACATGCAAGATCTATCTGCAAGTCATTTTATTTGACTGTACTAACCTCAGACAAGTAAAAAAAAAAAAGGCATATTAAACAGTTAAACAGCAAACATATATGAATGTTTTGTTCATTATTATACCCAACTTACCTCTTGATCTACTTGGTTCGAACAGTCTCCTTTTGTTATGCTTGGATCCCGAGTCCAACGTGGCGGTTTCCAGGTTCTCTCCTGTGTTCCTTTGTTGTAATAGTAGTAGCGTCCTGTGATATCCTTATGGGTCTCCCACTCACCACTAATTTGGACTGCAGGACTTATAGGCACAGGTGGTAGTGCAGACTGAGAAATTTTCAGTTCTTGTAAGTTAGCATAAACAGGTGAATCTGGTCTTCCTTGGCTTGGTGGTGTCACTGGCTACAATAAAACAAATTGTGTACAGTTTTAAAGACCACTTTGTTGGGAATAAATGGAATAAATAAATAAATATATATGGTATGTGCAAATGAATCATTTAATGCTTTTAATAAGGAAACATAATTCAGAAATGCAGCAGTCTAGGAAATTAGAAACAAGTAACATTCCTTAAATCTAGTGGGGGGGAAATAGAGACAATCATGGATGAGGGAATTCTGAGAGGTGGTCCATCTTAAAGTTGCTTTAAAGAAACACTACTATAAATTCTAAAGCATGTGCCAGAAATCTCATTGTATCTTGAGAACAGAACAGAAATCTGCTTTGTAGGGTGTTGTGGGATGCTCTGAAAATCCGTATGGGAAAATAATTCTAATTAGCCTTCTTGTGTTTAAGCTCTACCTATCAGTAGAGACACTGAATAAGAGAATAACAGAGTTGGAAGGGACCTTGGGAGGTCATCTAGTCCAACCCCCTCCTCAAGCAGGAAACCCTATGCCATTTCAGACAAATGGTTGTCCAATCTTCTTAAAAACCTCCAGTGCTCACTATCTGTAACATTCTAAAATAATAAACAAAACATGCATATGAAAAGCACTGCTTTTAAGCAAAAAGTGTCAACAAGCAAGGAAGAGAATAAAGCTAATCCAGATATCCCCATTATCTATTGCCAGATATTTCTCTAATTATCAGTGAGGATAAAACTGCAAGCAGGTATGGTTTAGTGGTAGGAATAGGAAAATCCTAATCCTTTCATAGACACAGAAGCCAGCTGGTAGATCTTTGCCAATGACTTCCTCCCGGCCTATCAGCATCAAGCCAGCAGAAAGAACAAATACCTTGTCATCTCTTTGCTATGTGAATTGAAGCCAATCAATGTAAAACAAGTGGGAAAAATCCTTGGACCCAGAACAGGATCTTTGGAACATAGAGCCGAGGTGGCGCAGTGGTTAGAGTGCAGTACTGCAGGCTACTTCAGCTGACTGTTCAGCAGTTCAGCGGTTCAAATCTCACCGGCTCAAGGTTGACTCAGCCTTCCATCCTTCTGAGGTGGGTAAAATGAGGACCCAGATTGTTGGGGGCAATATGCTGACTCTGTGAACCGCTTAGAGAGGGCTGTAAAGCACTGTAAAGCGGTATATAAGTCTAAGTGCTAAGTGCTATATGAAACATATAAAAACGAATCTATGCAGATTTGTAATAGGTAGTTCATTATTTGTTTAAACAGACTCATGTATGCCACCAGATGTCGCTATGGAGTTCAATATAACCATAGAAATTTTATTTATCCAACTGCTTTTGAAATTTTCTACCCAAACTGTAGGCAGTCCTTGACTTACGACCACAATTGAGCCCAAAATTTCTATTGCTAAATGAGACATTTGTTAAGTGAGTTTTGCCCAATCTTACAACCTTTCTTGCCACAGGTGTTAAGTGAATCATTGCAGTTATTAAGTTAGTAACACGGCTGTTAAGTGAATCTGGCTTCCTCGTTGACTTTGCTTGACAGAAGATCGCAAAAGCTGTTCATATGACTCCAGGACTCTGGAACCGTCATAAATATGAGTCAGTTGCCAAGCTTCCGAATTTTGATCATGTGACCATAGGGAATGCTGCAATGGTCGTAAGTGTGAAAAACTGTCATAAGTCACTTTTTTCAGTACCATTGTAACTTTGAATGGTCACTAAGCAAACTGTTGTAAGTCGAGGACTACTGTAAATGTTGCCCATCTGGACAGTGTAGCCAGTTATTTCATTCTGAAGCAAAACCAAAATTTTAGCAATTTTAAGTAAAATTGATAAAATTTTAAAATTGTGACAAATTCAGAGCAATTATTTCACACAATTGTGACTGTGAAATCAAATTAAAACTAATTTTTCTCCTCTTATTCTCACTGTCAGGGTATCATTAGAAACATATTTGTCTATAGCTTGCAACTTAAACACAGGGCCATGTGCATCTTTAATTATTTTGTATCTGTTACAATGCAAGCCTTAGTCAATTAAGGCTTTTATCAAATTAAAACATGTAATTATAATGAAATTAAAAGATCATTTTAATATTAATTATTCTACATGTCCGCTTTTCCTCAAATGATAAGATAAAAGACTGAATAGGTTTCATGGATATCTATAAATTGCTTGCTGCTATTTAGCAAGTGAAAATCTGCTGCCTGTATTGTTTCATACTGCAGATGACCCTCAATTTACAACAGTTCATTTAGTGACTGTTGGAAGTTACAACATCACTTATGATTGTTGATTATGATCCATATGATTATGTGATCAAAATTCAGACGCTGGGAAAGTGATTCATTTATGACGGTTGCAGTGTCCCCGGGGTTATGTGATCACCTTTTGCGACCCTCTGACAAGCGAAGTCAATAAGGAAGCCAGATTCACTTAACAACTATTCATTTAATACTATTCATTTAATAACTGTGGCAAGAAAGGTTGTAAAATGGGACAAAACTCATTTATCTGTCTTGCTTAGCAATAGAAATTATAGTCTCAATTATGGTTGTAAATCGATGTTGAAATTAGAGATTAAATCTGAAGTAATGTATTTAAGAAAAGATATATGGGCACCTGTATTCACTAAGATGCCCATATATCTTTTCTTAAATACATTGCTTCAGATTTCATTTCTAATTTCAATAGCAGAAGCACAATATGACCCTGATATGTTAAGACATTGGAGGTCCTGGTGGATTACTACTTAAATATAAGCTGGCAGTGTGCTGCAGCTGCCAAAACAGCCAATGCAATGCTAGGCTGCATCAACAAAAGACTAGCATCAAGATCATGGGAAGCAATAGTATCACTCTATAATGCGCGAAGGACACCAACTTGGAATGCTGCATCCAGTTCTGATCACCACAATTCAAAATAGAGCTGAAGTCCTAGAAAGATTGCCAGGAAGAGCAACAAAAATGATGAGCGCTCTAGAGCAGGGGTGTCTCAAGGCCTGCGGGCCAAATGTGGCCCATCGAGTGCTTAGATCTAGGCCGCAGGGCCACTCTGGAAACAGCAAAAAACCGGCCCGTGGTGCGGAACTCACACACAGCTTTCCCGAGCTCTGTTTTCGCCAGCAGAGCGCTTGGGCCACCACAGGTACCCCTGACACGAGTTGAGCTAGCCATGCCTACCCTGGCCACCCACCCCCCACCCCCAAGGTCAAACACAACCCTGATGCGGCCCTCAATGAAATCAAGTTTGACATTCCTGGTCTAGAAGCTAAATTGTATAATGAACAGCTAGGGGAACTAGAAATGTTAGCCTAATAAAGAAAAGGTTTAGGAATCACATGATAGCTGTCTTCCAATATTTGAAGGGCTGTCACAGGGAAGTGAAGGTCGATTTATTCTCTATAGCATCTGAGGTCAGGACAATAGATGGAAGCTGGTCAAAGGGAAATCCAACCTGAACTAAGGGGAAATTTCCTGAAAACAATTACCGTATTTTTCAGATTATAAGACTCTCCGGACTATAAGACGCACATTAGCTTTAGAGGAGGAAAACAAGGGGAAAAAATCTGCCTCTGCCTCCCAGCATTCATCTGGCTAGCATCCTTGCAGCAAACAGCCTGGTCAGCTTCAGCACGTTATCACCACCGCGCCCTGTTCACCACTGCCTATCACCACCTGTTCGCTGCCAATCGGCAGCAGCCCCCACCACCTAGAACAGCTGATCGGCACCACACCAACTCCCCTCCCCCCGCTGCAATATTCGCTCTATAAGACGCACAGACATTTCCACCCACTTTTGGGGGGGGGGGAGAAGACCATCTTATAGTCCAAAAAATACGGTAATCAGCTTGCTTCCCAGACTTGTGGGTATATCAGCACTGGAGGTTTTCAAGAAAAGATTGGACAACCATTTGTCTAGGATATATAAGGTGCTCCTACTTGGGCAGGAGGGGTGGACTAGGAGGCCGCCAAGGTGCCTTCCAGCTCTATGATTTTATGATTCTCAAAGAAAAAAAATCTGGGAAGGATAAATCACTGCTCTGACTGGCAGCTACCCCATAAAAACTGATAGATGAGAAGAAAATAAAAAAAAAAAAAAAAAAAAAAAAAAAAAAAAAAAAAAGCAAAATCACCAAGTAAAGCTGATCTACCATGGGAAAAACACAATATTAATGTAGTAGATGTTAAACAATATAAAATATTGGGGTGACTTTGGGGACAACACAAAATGTATTATACAATCTTATAGTATTTAGATATATACATGTGCCTTAAATTTTGTGCAACAAAAAATAAGTCAATGCTGTATTAAAAACTTCCTTATTTGTTTCCCATTTCTTTTCTATTGTAAAACCATGAATAAGTTATGAAATCAACAAGTTAGCAGCTTTTAGACTATGACTAGCATTAATGCAGTAGTCAGGAAATGTAGCTACTGAATAAAGCTTCTTTTTCATTTAGTCATAGTGCTTGAAACAGAAGATGAAATTATGCATAGCTGCCCAGAAATAAGAGAAGTCAGTAGCAAACTACTTCTAAATTTTGCCGAACAAATGACATGGATTAGTCATTAGGATTTAAACTCAATTATAGGGAAACATTAATAATTTATTGAATAATTCAGTGATGCTGAATAAAATGTTTTACATTGTTTTAAGCAGACTATAGAGATTATGTATATTTCACATGTACATTAACTTTTAATGAAGAGTAGGAAATCTATTTAACTATGAATGCCTGCATTTATATAAGAAGTTGCTTAGAAACAGAATATATAGAAAATTATTTCAATTACCAAAGATAGTAAATACTTACAAATGAAATTTTATCTGTATCTAGCAACTAAAATGAAGGGGAACTTTACAGTTAAACTTAATTTTAAAATATTAATTATTAAGAGAAGCAGTCTAAAATATCACTTAAATTTATTTTAAGTCAAGCATCTCCTAATTAAAAATAAACTGAATTTTTAGGTACAGCCTGAGAACATTGAAAAAATCTAACTAGGGTTTTTACTCATTTGCTTAAAATTGTTGTACTAAAATCACAAGGACTGCAAAGTGCTCATTTTTTATGTAGCCTTGCCCATACTGATATGTAATTAAGGTATTCTGATAAATAGTATATGAATACAATTCTATATGCTTTTCTTCAATTCACCCTTTTATGTTCACCTGTTTCCTCCCTTCTGTTTTTCTGAATCATAAATGTTCACAATCAAGTGGCAAGGGCCAACTGTGAAGTCAACAGCGAAAATAAAATTTAATAAATGCATTAAAAATGTCTACAAATCCACTCACAAACCTATCTGCTTCCTAACAAGAGTAAGAAAATACCTTTTTTAATGTTATACTGAATTTGTCATGGCCTCCCTCTTCTACTGGTTTACAATCAATGCATATAAGAGATACTTATGGCTAGCCAAAAACACAACACTAAACAGATTTTATCTGTATAGATCTAATAATCTATGAGAGTCATCCAAAATTTTCTCACCATCCACCATCATTTATTTAGGCTACAGCATTCTACTAGAATCCTGGAAGTTTGAGAAAATATTTTTGTTGCCCTTTTCTTTACTAATAAACACTTGCCAGAGTCAAAAATGCCTTCATTAGCGTCCACGAGGAATCTGTAACTTCCTAGGCTCCGATATTTCCCTTCCTTCCCCATCATATCTTTATTAATCACAAACAATACTAAGCCGTAACTTATGACCTACAAGCTACCTACAGAACCATCCTCCTCCCATTACATCAGCCTCTCTCACACGGTCAGGCAAGGAAGGCATGTTGTAGACCCTGCCGGTTAAAGAATTCCGACTGGCAGGATCTAGAAAAAGAGCCTTCTCTGCTGTGGCCCCACCTTCTGGAATATACTTTCCCCAGAGGTCAGATACTTTCCTGGCCTTCCGAAAAGGAGTTAAGACATGGCTCGGCAGCCTCATGTGGGGAGCCCAGGAGAGCATGCAGGCATGGGGCTGGCTAGTCCCCTGAAAGTCCTTCCTTCACCCTTCAACTAATTTTAATCTCTAGCCTCCTTTTAAATTTTTGGTTTTTTTAAAAAAACTTTTACATGCACTGTTTTATATTCTAACATTTCATTGTACACTGCCCAGAATCTTTCACTGAGGGAGATGGGAGAGATACAGAAATGTGTGTGTGTCACACACACATTTTTTATCCATTTCTTTCTCTCTCTCTCTCTCTCTCTCTCTCTCTCTCTCTCTCTGTGTGTGTGTGTGTGTGTGTGTGTGTGTGTGTGTGTGTGTGTGTTTACTGTGTATGTATGTATGTGTGTGGGTGTGGGTGTATATGTATCTATGTATACACACAAGAGTTTCTGTTTGTGGGGAGGGAGGGAGGGAGGGAGGGAGAGAGAGAGGGAGAGAGAGGGGGGGGGATTCCTGCAATGAACTATGAGAAATTCTGAATATTTAACAATATTTAGAAGAGATATTAATTCCCTACCAAACCTAATTGCCCAGTACTTTCCATCAACAAATCATGATAAATACAAGGCATATTAGCAGAGCTCATTTGTACAAATCATAAGATTGATGCATAAGATCTCTCAGCTACATTTAAGTGATTCATCCCAGGAAATGTATGATACATCTCTGAATCAGCTGCAGCATTCTAATGCCTACAACACATTTCCCTCTGTTCATAGTAATAATGCTCAAGATTAAGGCTTTTTTTTTTTAAACATGAGTAAAATATCACTTTTTATTTTATTTATTTATCAAATTTATGCTCATCTCGCTGTTCAGGGCGACACTGAGTGGCTTACAACATAATAAAACATATAGAACTAAAGCAATTATAAAAACTCATACAAGATTAAAACAAAAACAAACCCACAGTTTTAGAGAGGAGAGATGGTGGTGACTTCTCTTTTACTACAGTAGCCACCTCCAGCCCACAGCTTCTCCTTCAGGACTCCATGCCAACTGGCATAGCAAAGTTTTAAGGCATTTCCTAGAAGCCAGAAGGGTGGGAGAGGACCTCACTGCCTGCAGCAAGATATTCCACAGGGCAGAAAAGGCTCTTCTTCTCCTGGATCTTACCAGCTACGATTCCTTGGCTGATGGCTGTAGTATGCCTCTTCTGCCAGCTGGGGCAGGCCAATCCCATTGGGGCAAGATGGCACCTCAGATATGTTGGACCCATGCCATAAAGGGCTTTAAAAATAATAACACCTTGAATTGAACCCGGAAACAGATCGGTAGCCAGTGCAGCTCACATAACAGTAGTGTGTTCCATGCTACCCTAGGGGCCTCCAAAATTTAAGCATTGCTGCATTGTGAGGCTTTTTTTCTTTATTAAATAAGCATGCAATTTGCTCTGAAATCAATATTAGTACTATATCTGTTAGAGAGGAACTAGATTAAAAATAGAAAACACAAGAGCCCAAATACTTTAACTCTTCTTTTGCTAAACACTGTTTAAGTGTTAAAGTCTTAACTTAAATGTTTAAGTGTTAAAGTCTATTTTTTTTTGTTTCTCATAAATTTTGGATTTATGAGAAAGTTTAATTTCATTAAACATATTCCTCACATTGTGGAAGAGCTGTAAGAACCTAAAATTAGTCTATAGTTGTGACAGTAGAAAAATGGAATGAAAAACTAAGTACAAATTTCTTCACTTATTATTATTCCCCAATATTATTTTGGAGAAGCATATCAGAAAGAGATTCTGAAATCAAAGTCCTTTTTTTCTTACTGATTTTTTCTGACATTGAGACCATCATAAATATCTACTTGATCACCAACACAGCAGCTGCCAAAAAAGCCAACACAGTTCTAGGCTGCATAAACAGAGGGATAGAATCAAGATCACGTGAAGTGTTAATACCACTTTATAATGCCTTGGTAAGGCCACACTTGGAATACTGCATTCAGTTTTGCTCGCCACGATGTAAAAAAGATGTGGAGACTCTAGAAAGAGTGCAGACAAGAGCAACAAAGATGATTAGGGGACTGGAGGCTAAAACACATGAAGAACGGTTGCAGGAACTGGGTATGTCTAGTTTAATGAAAAACTAGGGCAGTGATGGCGAACCTATGGCACGCGTGCCACAGGTGGCACGCGGAGCCATATCAGAGGGCACGCGAGGCGTTGCCCTATGTCAGCTCCAGCGCGC
>QLTV01001318.1:1090440-1119126 GCA_003457575.1 Thermophis baileyi | reverse complement strand
TATATATTGATGAACAATTTCAATTAAAAAGGCTGTCTGTTTCAATCTTATCCCTCTAAACACATTATATAATCCTTCTCACATAGTCGATATTTCCAGCAAGCAGTCACTAATTACTTTTTCTCATCCCCAGCCTCTTTCATTTCATCATTTCATTAAGCATCATTTTTCATTCTTCGCGGCAGCATGTAGCACCACATATTTCTGTGGAACTCTGCAACTCTGCACTAAGCAGTTTTCACATCCTCTTTCCTTACTACTACTTAAAATGCATTCTTATAGATTATTGAACATTTCTGCACACAGGACTCATTCTTTCTATTTCTGTAGTCATTCTACTTTGACTGTATAGTTTTTTTTCACTCCTCTCCTTTTTTTCTGTGTCCATTTTTCACCAAGATCCAATTTTAATACTACCAAATAATGAAATGTTTCAGATTTAGAACCCATAATGTTTGTATCTTTCACTAATCCTCTCAATCTCTCACCGTAATCACTCAAAGTAATTCATGTTTTTCTAACTATTCCTTTCTCATGCATCTGAATGAATAAACTGATGCTGATATTTTTATTTTATTTCCATGGCAAGAGGAATTAACCCTTTATTTGAAGTCAAAACCTTTTGTATGCCATGGTCATAAGCAGAAAGGTCTACTTCGATCAATCATACATTTCACTTTTTTTTTTTTACAGAGAAAGTATAGAAAAGATTACTATTCTTACCCATTACTCCAAAAGTGCTTTTTCAAATGGAAACTGGACTTTGTTTTTCCCCGAAGACGTTTCGCTTCTCATCCAAGAAACTTCTTCAGTTCTGAAGAAGCTTCTTGGATGAGAAGTGAAACATCTTCAAGGAAAAACAAGGAAAGTCCAGTTTGAAAAAGCACCTTTGGGGCAATCATAACCTGGATGAATGAGAATCTCCATAGACGTTCTTACTCGTTCTTATACCGCATGTAAAATTGTCTGCTAAGGATTAGGGCTGTTAGGGCAGGGGTCCCCAACGCCCTGACCACTACCAGTCTGCGGCATGTCAGAAACCGGGCCGCGCAAACAAGCAAAGCCCCATCTGCAGGATGCAGGCAGCATGTGAAATCACGCCCCCACTGGTCCGCGGAAAAACCTCTCTCCACGGAACCAGTCCCTGGTGCCAAAAAAGTTGGGGCCACTGTGTTAGGGCACATTTTAGCCAATATGCCATAAACTGCAATCAAAGCCCAATTTAAAAGGTAAGTGCAAATGCTGAACAACAAAAAGTTAAGAACTTTGGTTTTCATGGAATGATATACAGTATAAATCATAATCGTAACCAATAAAATAAATTAACAAAATAATTTAATATTATTTTGCAAATATGCATTTCTTAAGAAATCCATATAATTAAGTGACTTCCAACCATATAAATTTTGACTCACACACGAGACTTGCATTGCTCAAAGTACTTTTTTTTAGCATGATTTCTAGCTGAACTCACAAAACAGACTTTTTAATGATTTTAAGTCATTAATACCTTAAGCCAATTCAGCCACTATACTGAACCATATGGTTTGCTTAGCAATAAGAATGTTTCCATGCATTTGCTGCCTCAACCAGTGAGTATGTGCAGCTAATAAGCTATCCATAATTTATCTGCCAAGGCTTAACATACTAAATATTGGACTGGTTGTCTGTAAGAAGCCAGAAAATAGTTATTAACACCCATCTCCCAAATAGTGTCTTAGTCTTTGTAGATTTTTGTAAACCTTTAGATAAACATGTTCCACAGTCATAAATTAAAGATCTACATTCCATTTATCCAGAGAGAGAAAAAGGAATATTGTACGATAAATGCAGGAGAACCAAAATATCAGATTACATAAATGAAACAAAAAGTGCAAATAATATAATCCAGTGAATAACTCAATGATAACTAATTACTGTATGTACTTAAATCTCTCTGCTACTTAAATCCATCAATTTTATCAAGAATATCATTTGTGACAGAAAAGGGTTTACCATCTGCCATTTGGTATAAGGTAAAGGATGGTTCTCATCTCAGTTCCTCAAAGCCATATGTCAGCATCAACAGTTTTGACATAATTAGCATTTGTGATGGCTCTAAGCACAAATACATTCAATAGGAAGGAAATTATCTACCAGATGACATAGGAACAAATTGTACTAGATATCATAAAAACATTAATACCTTTGCGCACTATCAAAGATGTATTAAAACAATTAAAGATGAGAATGGTCTTGCTGAAATTTAAGAGATTTTAAAATGATCTCATAATGTTTTATGACTTTTACAGATAATTTTGATGTTGGCAGAATGATTAGGCATATAAAAATGCCTCATCATTCTGCCAACATCAAAATTATCTGTAAAAGTCATAAAACAACATGAGATCATTTTTAAGTCCTCTCCTAAATTTCAGCAAGAGCTGGTCTTCTTCCTCTGCAGTAACAATCTGCAAAATTAATGTGCCCATGGTGAGACCTGCAAAAAATGCTCTATTATGTATTTAAAAGTAGAAGGCAGGCAAGCAGCCTTACTGGTAACTTGGGCCTAACCACAGTGACAATGCTGAAACAAATATATTTAAAAACTAATTGGCAATCATGCAGTTATTGACTAACAACATTCAGTTTCCAGTTTATCAAGTCCTGCCCCACGTAATGCATACTGCCACAATGAAAACTTGAGGATAGCAATGTGCATGTTATCACTGGCAACAGATTTCTTTTCTTAAGGAAAAGGTATATCTGGTTTATTAGCAAAAGCTGAAAAAAGGCCTCTTCCCCCACAAATGTTATACAACTGCTTAATATCAATGCTGGATTCAGAAGGATCTCAGATCATGAACCAATCTTGCAAATCCACAAGAACCATACCATCCAAAATGTATGGTGCTGAAAATCACCACAAAGATCATTCAGGTGTTAGTGAATGTAGAAAATTTGTGATATTGTGTTAATAGCATGTCTCTGCTATCACTCGAAAGGACACTAACTTCTTACAGGTATTGCACGCTTAGTGTAACTATCTGCAAGGAGATAATATATAATCATGCAAATATACACATTGTCTTCCATAGGAGCCAGAACTATCCACTTTGTCTTGTTTCAACATACCCAAACCTTAACTGATGACAGGAGTATGGAGCCTGTCATCAGTTAAGGTTTTAAGACAATTACATATTTTGCGAGATTTATGGGGATGATTCCAAAGCTGCCATTGGATGTCTCCATGTGCATGTACAGCTACTTTCCTGAAACCTGCACACAATGCAAAGTACCTCTTTGCACTGCCCTAATACAACAAGGTAAGAACATTTGCAATACAACTCTTTTTATATCTTCTTTCTTATTACAAATGACCTTCTAGTCCAGTGATGGCTAACCTTTTCCGGATTGAGTGCCCAAAGTGCGTGCGTGTGCACATGTATGCAATGCAATGCAATGCATGCACAGCACCCGCGCATGTGCCCTGCCCCCGCATGCCCCCGTGCACGCCCCCTGCATGCGCACGCACCCCCCACACATGCCCTGTCCCCCGCACATGCCCGGCAAAGACCCAAAGACCAGCTGGCCAGCGGGAGGCACAAGCACATGCGCAGCAGAGCTGAACTGGGGCGACGGCTCACGTGCCATCAGAGGGCGCTGTGTACCATCTCTGGTACGCATGCCATAGGTTCACCATCACGGTTCTAGTCCATGTTTTGCCACCTTTGACTGTCAATTTTCCAGACTGAAGCCTATACAAATTGGGGACAGAATCTCTGGAAGAGGATCTGAAGGCATAGGAAGTACCTGTTCTCCAAGTAATCAATTTCTACCCCTCTATTATTTCCGAAAAAATAAGCCTGGAACATGCACTTGCCAAAGTAATATGTAGTTCTGCTTGAATTCTGGCTTAATCAAGCTGCTTGTCACATGGCTTTTAAATGTAGCGTGTCGTGGGGCTATAGTTACCTACAACTTCCTACTCTTCCATAAACTTTAAATGTAAAGTTCCTCTCTTTAGCTGTATTTTTGTTTGCTCTAGATATTAGTACTAAAACATTACCAATCTTGCCGTGTCTTAAAATTAACTGAATGCAAAGCTTTAGCTACACCAATATATCCAAACTAGAGGATATATGTGCCTCCCCATTGGATCTACAAGGGGGTAGAGCCTTGATTATGCTACCAAGACTACTATCTCATTATTTTTAGTCCCCGTCCCCCCCATAGAAGCTATTGTTTTCTCAAAGGTATTATTAAGCCCCCAGTTGTCTTCCATTGAAATCCTAGCTGATTTTGCATAGATTTTCCAGGATCAATCAACTGTTGACACCTGCTTTTGGTAGAAAGGATTAAATTCTAGAAATCATAATTGACAGAATACACACAAACGGATATATATACACACACATAAAACCAACACCAAAGTTTTAATATCACAAAGAAAAAGTTACTTAACTACAAACAAATAATCTTTATTCGAATCTTCTATTATAGACCACTAATAGAGCAAGTCTGGCATGTCATTTTAGTTCAGTTACATATTTTCTATCAAGAAAAAAGGTTTATTGAATAATTGATTTACTGCAGTGCACCTCATTTTACCTGTACTTGTTCTGTGGAACTGCTACTGAGATCATCTCCAGACTCTGAATCTTGGTGGATTTTTTCTGATCCTTCGCCTACAGAATCACAGGGTTGTTCTTGCAAGAAGCTGGTCTTCTCAGTTTCCATACATTCTGAACAATGAAAGTGAGACCCAGATAAGTTCATGTTCTGATTGGAAACTTTAACAAACTGTAAATCATTAAACTTTCCATTGTTTGGGGCAAGTTCTATGCTAAGTCCAGTATTCTGACCTGGGCTACTGTTCGGTCCCGGATTCTGGTTGGCATCCTGAGCTTGAACTAGATACGATTTTCCTGAAGTTGAGAACTCTGGAGATTTATTCACATTTTCTGTTGACCTCTGTAAGCCATGTGCAAGTCTTAGAGAGTTGTTTGGCACTCCAACTAATGGCCTAATAGGTGGCATTAGTGCTTTGCGGGTTATTTCTTTAACATATTGTGCTGGCACATAGAAGGGTTTGGAATTTTCATCCTTTTTGACTTGCCACCAGTCATCATTAGTCTTTTTTACTAAGATGTATTTCTCCCCTTGTTTTATCACAATCCTTTTGTCTTTTGCTTCATACTCATAATCATATTCAACTTCAATGAACAATGGGCCTGAAAGATTTTTTCCAGCCTTGTCAGCCATCTCTTTTAAAAAGCTATGTTTCCAAGTGAAAGGTTAAGCCACATGGTGTTTCTTCCTCCTGATTCTTAGAAGACCTACAAAAAAATGCAAACATATTACCATATGATCATATAATAAATGTGATCTTCAGATTATTTATAGATTAGAATCCTCTGACAAATCTCATATTTGGGAGAAATTAGCTTACCAAATTGTTCAGATAAATCTCCCTGTTGGGAGATATGGGTTTCCTTGGCAAAAAAACCCCCTATTTTTCCAGAAAAATTTCTACAGGTATAAACCTATGAAGACTTGTTTCAGCATGTCCACCTTACATTTAAGAAACAGAACTAAAATCTTTTATTACTTCGCATGTTACTTATATCTGAATTTTCCTCTAAAAGTCCAGAATACAACATTGAAATATGCACGTTAGGGAAAAATTATAACTGGTATGATTTTAATAGTAATTAATATTTTTGTGGAGATTATTTTTACTTAAAATGATTATGGTATGATATGAATACACAATACTTCCGTTACACTATTTAAATTTTAACAAAAAAGTGGTGAAAATAACTTAAAAGTATTGATTTTAAAATACTTTAAAGAGTGGCATAGTTTTAAGAAAAATATAGTTACATTTCTAAATTTAAATGTAAAAAGTATTTTAAGTTTCCTAATTGTTCTAGTTTTTTTTTTAAAAAAAATGGGTATAGAAGAATATAGTACATATCCTTATGTTTTTTAAATTACTTATCATAATTTCTGCAATGAATTCTGTTTTTTAATTCAAGACAATCTTTTACTTATCTAGCAAATTATTTAGCCCAGGTAATACTATATCTTAGGAAGAACGAAAGAACAACTATATTGATTTTCATCTTATGTACACTATCTCTTTAAATACATTTTGGAATTTAGTGGTACATATTATTTTCCTGAAACTATTCTATCAATGTAACATATCATGAATAATTACTGGAATCAGTGAGTCTATTTTTTATATATATAATGGTAAGAAATGCCATAATATTCCTTTACATATTATATTTGTATCCATCTTGCTTATACTGCCCATATACTTATTAAAACAAAATAAGGTAAAACATTTTAGCAGATGGTGAAGGTCAAAGTTATTAAATGTTATCAAATGCAGTATTTTGCTGAAATAAATGGATCAGGACCTGCCATTTCAATCTTCTTAATTTCTAGATATTTATTTTTTCTATTATTAATTTCTAGATATTATATTTATTTATCTATACCTACACAGTCTATTTGGGCACTGACCAGATTCAGAAATGTCTCACAGGGTTACTGCATAATCTGCCTTGCCATTTTTATATTTTCTTTTATATTACCTTTAAAACAAAAATAACCAGGGTAATTATGAGCCGCGGTGGCGCAGTGGTTAAAGTGCAGTACTGCAGGCTACTTCTGCTGATCACCAGCTGCCAGCAGTTTGGCAGATCGAATCTCACCAGGCTCAAGGTTGACTCAGCCTTCCATCCTTCCGAGGTCGTTAAAATGAGGACCCAGATTGTTGGGGGCAATATGCTGACTTTGTAAACCGCTTAGAGAGTGCTGTAAAGCACTATAAAGCGGTATATAAGTCTAAGTGCTATTGCTATTGCTATTAATAATTAAAAACAAATAATAATACAACAGATGAATTAGCAAAATGAAAATCAGCATAAATTGTATTCAATCATTCAGATAGTAAAAACACAGAAAAAAAGTAATTAATATAGGAACCAAGCCATAGGGGGAGGAAAAATAATTTGGTTACAATGAAAGAAAAGTTCCTCTATTCAGAAACTATAAATCCATTTACCTAATCAAACTACCCAACCAAAAATAAAACAACTTAAATCTCATAAAATTGATTCTTAACAAACCCATTCTGACTTTTTCAATTATAGAACTGTGCTTCAAAGGTGTTTACAGCTCAATCTTATGATCTGCTCTAGAATTTTCTCAGGAATCAATAGGAGACTCATTGGTCTATAGTTCCTGGAACCTTCCTTTTTCACCTTTTGGAAGGCAGGGTCAATTTACCCAAGCCAGGTTTCTGTTTTACCCGTTTTCTAGAATTTCTCAAAGATTATTTAAAAAGATTTAGTCAGGCCATCAGAAAGCCCAGGATATAATCTAGCTGGCCGTGGGATTCAAACATTGCCACTTTTCCTTTCCCACTTATATTAACTCAGATTTAATCACTAATGCCACCAAGTTCATTCCCTTTGATTTCATGCAGAGATAGATATTTTTAGCATACAGTACAACTCCTCCTTACTATTGCTTCTGTTGCTTTTGAATAAGTTGTAGCCTTTAGTTGCTATATTCCAATTCCAATGGGAATCATTCCATCAGATCTCAGTCACACTTATTAAATAATCCCTCAGATAATGATGACTATGACCTTTACAGGAATGTTGTTTATGGTTTATTACTGATTTTAAAAAGCTCAGTTTAATTATTTTTCAAGCTATTCCTGTATTTTACTACTCTTTGTTAGCTCTGAGGTTTTGCCTTCATTTCTCACATGATTCAATTTAAGTCCTTCCTAATTAAATTCAACATGTTTTGGTTAATCACATTCCACAATTTTGGTGAGAAGGAATCTATCCCTTACCAACTGTCCATCATACAGGTAACATAGCTATGAATCCAAAATCAAATTTTTTCTTCAGCAATTTCAAAGCCACTGATTCTCCTGCACTATCATTCTTTCTTTTTCCATTTCTTTCATGGATGAAAATAGCCCACCCAGGTTCTCCAGCTTCATTCCTAGCTTCAAGGTCCAACTGATGTACTGGTAGTTGCTCGTGTCATTATTTGTTACGTTAAGATGTAAACAATGGTTTTAAATCAATAATAGCCGAGTTCATATAACATTTTAAGGTAAAGACAAACAAGCACATAATAGCTTATTTGTGTGTGTAAATGGAACGGAATGGAACTATGCTGTAAAAATTAGTACTCTGTTATTTTAAATTCAATGATAAGTATAAGTAATATGTCCCATTTATCAAATAGATGTAAAGTATTAGTCACTGAAAAAGGTGGTCTTAAAAGGTGGTCTTTTGAATAAGTGTAACTTATTGAATAATTGTACAGGTAGTCCTCGACTTACAACAGTTCATTTAGTGACTGTTGAAAGTTACAAAAAAAGTGATTTAAAGCCATTTTTCACATTTATGACCGTTGCAGCATCCCCATGTTCATGTGATTTACATTCGGATGCTTGACAACTGGTTCATGACAGTTGCAGTGTCCCGGGGTCATATGATCACTTTTTGTGACCTTCTGATGAGCAAAGTCAATGGAGAATCCAGATTCACTTAACAACCGTGTTACTAACTTAACAACTGCAGTGATTCACTGAACAAATGTGTCAACAAAAGTCGTAAAATGGGGCAAAACTCACTTAACAAATTTCTCACTTAGCAACATAAATTTTGGGCTCAATTGTGGTTCTAAGTCGAAGACTATCTGTATTAAACTAATGCAACTCAGTGAGGAGTCTGAAATACAATGTCTAGAAGCAACATAGAAGTCACACTACCTCTTTAGTTTTCAAAACAATGCATTTCAGGAAACAGTACGCTTTTCAAAAAATTTAAAAGAAGATTATAAAAGTATGACATATTTAGATCCGTTGCATTTGGCTGCTTTGTGATGTTGATACGGTAGCATCAAGTTAACTAAAGAAATTATCAACCTTACAAGGTTTAAAGAAATAAAATTTAAAAACTCTACTCTAATGAAGACTAGACAATAGATAGTATTTATGTCTCACAGAGGTGCTTAGTGAGTGAGTGAGTGTGTGTGTGTGTGTGTGTGTGTGTGTGTGTGTGTTCCCTTCTCACCACTCTACAGGTGATCTGTATATTCCTCAATTTCAGGTCCTCTATCAAAGGCCTGGGAAGGTTCTGTACAGGATCTTAGCTGTTCTTAGCACAGCACTCTTCCTGACAGTGAGCTCTGATTTTGTTGCTGGGAATAATCTGAATTTATACGTCACTGCCCCGAATGCGCCTGCCTCTACTGGGACCACCTTGGCCTTTACTTTATACACACGTATATATACACACAATGGCAACACAATAATATGCTTCTTCAACTGCAGACTATTGTGCTGGCAAGCATTATCCTCTCCAGCTGTAATGAACACATTAATGATGTTGTCAGACAAACAAAGTTAGTCATTGAAGCTGTCGTTAGAAGACATTTTGATTTTCATTTGTTATAAGATCTTACCAGCTGAAGGCCAGATGAAGTGAAAACCAATGAACTGGCCTTTATACAATAGGCATTTTCTCTTATGTTGTGACTTGTCAGCATCTGAGAAACATTTCCATTAAACCCACGATTTCTGGGTACATATTGTATGAGAACAAAATACACCCCCACCGGCATAACTACTTTATTTGTGCAGATTTTTCTGCATTTCTATAGCCTCATTTCAAGCAAGCCAGCAGAGCAATGTAGACAAAAGACCTGCATTATTTTCCACATTTCACATAAAAAAAAAATTCTTACAATTATCAAGCACATAAAAGTCTGGAGAAAAGATAGCAGCATTTCTAGTCACCATGACAGAAAAGCAAACATACTATGGAATGCCAAGTCCATGATTTTCATAACAACATTCTTTTCACATTTTTAGAAAGAAATTGATTTTACACACTAAAATTTCATAAGAATTTTACTTGACAGCTGGCATGACTCATTCGTACTCAATTTCATATGAAATAATTTCAAAATGAGCATAAAGATAAAACAATCACAGATGGAAAGCACGGACTGTCAAAACCAGTTAGGAAAAAAAACGGTATAATTCTTTTTCAACATACTTCTCCAGCAACTTGGCTTTTAAAAAAATAGAATCCTCCTTAACTTGAAAGGTGATCACTGATTTAGATTTGGCATTTTAGGATGCTCAGGATTTTTAAATGATAAATAACATTTCACAAGCATATAGACCTTTATCTGTTTGTCTAATCTGAAAAAGCAAAAATATATGGCTAATAGCATATGTTATGTTTAAAGCAAATAAAATAAAGTTTAAAATTTCTTATAAACAGTAAGTTAGGCAGGATGGAAACCTTTCATTAAAAACAAATGACTATGATGTCCCCCACATACATATTTTGCAATATATTTTATGGAGTGAAGTAAAATTATACAAAGCTTCTTACTTTATCCTCGATGAGATTATGTATTTAACCATCAGTACTGGAATTCTTAAATAGCATATTAACAACTAGGCAAAAGCTTTTAAGCAATATGTTCTATGCAGTAACCTGCTTTTAAAGAGAAATCAACAACTTCCTATCTAAATGATGCTTTTCAACAAGCACAAAAGTAGATTTCTCCATTTTGGAATCTTTCTCTATATAGAAAGTTTGTCAAGAGGAGTTAAGGAAAAGCAGAAGAAAGGCATCCACTCCGTGCAGAAACAACATAAGCGTGAACACTTCCGGCACAAACCAACACTGGCTGTCAGGACAAACAATCTCCCTATGAAGGCTGATATCACCAGGGTTTCTACATATTTCCGGAAACAGGTTGTATTGCCTACAGAAAGAAAAGGCAGAATTCTGCCTGGGCCCAAGTGGAAAGGAAGTGAAACTATGGCACTTTTCTGCTCTCCAGAACACGTGCCATTGCCAGACAGCAGTGTGTGTGTGTGTGTGTGTGTGTGTGTGTGTGTGTGTGTATGTGTGTGTGTTGATGCATATGTGCATGTTTGTGCATGTGTAGGTAGGTAGATTGAGCTAGATCGCTCCTCATAAAAATAAAATACAAGATCAAGAAAGGCTTCCTAAAAATTGTCCATCAAAAGGAATAGACAACATCATGCTGTGCACCTATTTCCCCCCCTAAATAAGTTTGATGCCAAAACTATTTCATGCTAAACCCAGTCAGTGATGTAGAGGAAAGTGTGAAGCCCCGCACCCACACACTGTGAAACGCCCCCTCCCCATACACACACACATCCACACACACACCGACCATTGCTCAGAGCCTTCTCCAAACGTACCCTCCAGGTTCAAAACACCGGTGTCTGGGGATTATACAACGGGTAAGCTCAACACAACTAGAAGACATCACTTCTACTTGGCACAGACACTTGTGCCAGCAACACCATGCAGCACACACGGCAAATGTGCAATCCTTCCACCTCGTCATACTTCCCAAACTTTGGGGGACACACACCTACACACACACACACACACACACACACACACACACACACACACACACACACACACACACACACACACACACACACAAGGTTCAGCGCATTGGAAAGAAATGTACAGGAAGCTCTTTCCCGTCCGGATTTCTCCGGGAGCCCCACCTCTCTTGCGCTCCATCCTCGGCCACACGCGGAACAGCCCTTTGCGCGCGCACACACACACACACACCCCAAAAAAAAACCCTGGGAAGGAGGGGAGCGTTACCCCGCATTATTACCCCCGGAGGGAAACGGCGCGACCCTGTGTAAAAGGTGGGGCGAAAAGAGCCAGGCTACGAGGAAGTCCGTCCGATGCTCCTTCCATCCCCCTCAATTAAGCGACGAGGGCACCACGGGAGCATCGCCGTGCTGGGAAGCGGCCGCGGGCGGCGGCGACGCCCCCTCCTCAGTCGAAAGAGCCCCTTCTCACCGGAAATCGGAGCCCCGGGCTGGCGCAGGTCCGCTCTCCCGTCTCCGACGCGGTGTTTTGTGGAGTGGCAGCCGCGGCTTCCTTCTCCTCTTGCTCCGCCCCTCACCCGTTCCGCCCTTTCTCCAGCTGCGGCTCGGGCTGGGAGCTCCACCCCCAGCCACCACCCCCCAGCCGCAAGGGACCTAGCAGCGCGGCGTCAGAGGTCCCCGTCACGTGGAAGGGAAAAGAGGAAGATAAGCGAGAGTGGGGGGAGAAACGGGCGGGAAAAAGTAAACCGGGGGATGGAATGCCGCGTTTCCCTCACAAAAGCCGACCTCTCGAGCGCGGCCGATAGCGCGCGCAGGCGCCCCGAGCCACCTCTTTCTCGTCTTGCTCGCCTCAGACGGGAACCAGTCTTTATTGAGCCCGATGCCCGCCTAAAGGCATTGATTGTTTCGTTTTGGATTCCTTTTGGACCACATAGATAGATCTAAATGTAGTTCATAAAATTATCTGCCACAATGTCCTACCTGTCAATGACTACTTCAGCTTCAACCACAACAATACACGAGCACACAATAGATACAAACTTAATGTAAACCGCTCCAAACTCGACTGCAGAAAATACGACTTCAGCAACAGAGTGATCAATGCCTGGAATTCACTACCTGACTCTGTGGTTTCTTCCCCAAACCCCAAAAACTTTAACCTTAGACTGTCTACTGTTGCCCTCACCCCATTCCTAAGAGGTCTGTAAGGGGCGTGCATAAGCGCACCAGCGTGCCTACCGTCCCTGTCCTACTGTCCTATTGTCCTCATCTATCTGTATTCACTTTGATTATGTTTATGTTTATACCTATACCTGCTATCTTTTACATGTTTGACAAACAAATAAATAAAATAAATATTCTATCCATAACCTTTCAGGTGTTGCTATGGTGCACCCATAGCTTTGTAACTGAGTCCATCCACTTGGCTGCTGGTCTTCCTCTTCTTTTGTCTTTTCTATTTTCTTCGAAGAGCACATTATTTCTTTGCACAATGTGAATAATTTGTGCCTGGAGGGAGGATTTTGGATTGGTTTGTTCCTTGATCCATTGCTTTTATTTTCTTGAGTGCCCATGGTGGTCTCAGGTGTCTTTCTCCAACACCAAAGTTCAATGCCATAAAATCATGCTTTGTGAACCGGTTCATTAATTGATTGAGGCTAAATTATTATAATCTTTGCTTTTGCTGACTTTAGTCCCCAGCTTGAGAGGAAACTAAAGTTACAGGTGGACCATTTGAACTTGTGATGGTGCTGAATGAGTGACACTTAATGACCACTCCTCAAGAGGTGCAGTGTTCTTGAGGTCACATGATCTCCATTTGTGAGCTTGGCCAGCTTTTGACAAACAGTCAGTGGGGAAGCCTCAGGAGGTCACTAATGGTAACTACATGACGTCCTCACTTAACAGCTTGGATTCAATTAACAATGAAACCGGAAATGTTGGAACTGCTTTTGCTAAGTGGTGGGGTCATATGACATCATGCTTTATGACAGGGATGATGAAAGTTGCAATTATCCTTGTTTTGTAACGCAATGTAATTCTGAGGATACACATTTATTAACTAAAGCCCATTCATTTATTAACACGCATTTACCAGAGACCTTCAATTTCTACTAAATATATAACTGGGAAATTGTACACAATATATGAATACAAGAGAGAGGATGTCTGGGCTATGTCCAAACATGCACATATGATTTATAGTAGAGAAAACAAGAAATTTTAGATAGTGACTTCATGAAGGAATGGTGACGACCCACCTCTCACAAGTCTGGAGTTGTCCAATATATTCTACAGAATTTTATAATCAAAAGAGATTTGACTTGACGCCTGAGGATATATAATATGAAACTATTTCAAGAGGTTATTCATGCATGTTATGACAATCCTATGCAAAAAGGTTTACTTGGAAACGAATGTCACAGATTTAACATATTGTGTTAAAAATGTGATTTGTTTTTTGGAGTAGGAAGACGTGACCCACTCGCCATAGTAATATGTGTGAGCCAGGCCATAATAGCCTAAACACAGTACTATATAATATGTTCTGGATTAATAATATGTTGAATGCAGTTATCCTACAAATGTTTACTTAGGATTAAATCCATTGGATACACCAGAATCTCTAATTTTACAGCATGCACTTTTAGGCTTCCTTTAAATTTAATGTGTCTCCTTCTCAGTAAACATGATAGGGTTTATTTCAATGTCTCAAAAACTCAACTTTCCAATTCCATTCCAAGAACAATCCTGTGAGGCAGGGTATCCAGGAGAAAGTTACCTGGTCAATGATACCTATACCTAGTGAGTTTATATAGCTGAGTATGGACTTAAAACTGGGGATGCTACATTCCTAGTACAACATCACAATATTAACTTTAAATAACCCTCATTAATTACAGTTGAGGCATTTATATAGTAAGGTCCTAATTATGAATTCTCAAATATAGGCTCTGTTGCTTTAGATTTCACAGTGTAATCCCCCAAATTTAATGAATGGGACTAGGATAACTCATCTGTATTTATTTCTTTATGAACAGGAACTCAACTTGTTCCTTTAGTTCTTCCAGTCAAGGATTCATGGGAGGAAGCTTTCTGCCTGGAGTCATATATGGTCAATTGCCCAAGTTCTCTGGTATATTTGCCTTTATTTTTCAGTCATTTGCCTTGTTCCGCCTCATGTTGCTATCTACACAGCTGAACACTCATGTAACTCCCACTCTTCACATATGGCTTTCAACTCCCCTTTGCACTGAGGAACAAAGAAAGGAAGTGGATATGGCTCAGCAAAGATGGCTCTCTCAGTTTGAGGAACAGAATATCCCTGACAACACAAGTTGGATATGTCCTTTCTTTCGTCTCCTTCATGCACCACCCACCGGCTGGCAACAATCTCTGTGTAATTTGTCTAAAAGAACCTGACTTCCAAACACTAACATTCCCTTATTTTTTCACCTCATTCTCTCCTTTTCTCATTAAATTCCCTCCTACTCACATTCTCTACTCCAACAAATTATCTGACCTGTTAACTCCTCAGCAAGCTGCATCACACTGGAGTCAAAGGGCATGAAATAAACTTTGTCATGCATGCATCCAAAGAAGATTTATTAACAATTCTCAAGTAATTCTTTCTAATCCTCAATCTAGCCAGTATGTGGTTCTGATTCATATCATTAAGTGATTTGGACTGGACTATCCATGTTCTTTTCATCTCATCATATCTTCAATAAGTTTCAGCATCTTGATTTCTCATGATTGCCATTCAGGGACAGAAGGACACATAATCCACTGAGGATGACAGCTGTTCCTTTAAAAAAGGGTTGCCAAGGAAAGACACATATTGTTGTTTGTTAGTAAGAAAGAATGCTTGTGAAAATAAAACAAAATATTCAATATGAGGATCATAGGTAAAGCAAATTTTCCTACTGAATAAATTTTACAAATTAAAAAACATTTAATTACATTACAAATTTAGGAAGCTACTGTTCCTTGTGCAACTGTTCCATTAACAATGATGCTATTAGATGTTCAAACTGGTACCTCTCCACATGTTTGACTCAACATACTTTTGTCAGAAGCTTCACATTTCTCATCTGAAGCAGGTCACACAACATATTACATGAATTGTTATTTTAAAGAAAAGTAGCATCTCTTAGTTTGTAAGGACAGGTACCATGAGGGCAGGAGCTGTGTTATGCCAGGCTTTCAGTCCAAGTGCAGCCTATTTTGGATTCTCTAGGATTATTCACAGATTATTTCTCCCAAATTGTTGATATAAACCAGATTTATTCTGAACTGCAAAAGATGGGGTTCAAAAATGAAAAGATATAGGAGGTGCACTGAGAGTGTAGATTTTGTTCTTGGTGCTTAAGGAAGGCATATTAGCTTACATTAAATGGTTTTATTCCCTCTTTTGTTTAGCAGTCTGAAATCTGTTTGATATCTTGGTTGTTAAACAAGTAGTTTATTTAAATAAGCCATTGAAACCTGATGCATTTCAAGCAAAACTTTTACTTAGCAGCTAATTTATATTCTATTTATTTAAATATATTAAGAGTGTAAACATAAACATTTTGTTTTACGACAAGATTCAAAACAGTGTAGTTAGTTTTACTGAATTAATACAGTATATTTCACATTAAATTAATCCTTTACAGACTGAATCCTGATTCATTTAAATCCTTTGTATATCAGTATACTAATCAGTATAAAATCCTTAGACAGCAAACCTCACACTCCCTTGCATGGATGATGCCATCTCGTTGGATAATGAAATGTCTACAAGCAAACAACCAAGCTGAAAGCACTAAGTATCAACTACAGTATCACTACACTACACTACGGTATCAACTAATTTCAGCAGATTGGATCAGCTTTAAAGAACTATTGCTTTTACCTTGCTTTTACTGTTTACTATTTTTTCAGTAAATGATGAGAAGAGTTACAGAATGGGATGGTAGGAATCCTGTATTGCAGAGATATGAGGATGAAGACTATTGCAGCTGAGGACCTCCAGTTTCAAAAGAATGGCCGTTCAGTGTGGAAAGAGATGAAAAATGCTTTCAGCGCCTTCTAAATAGCAATAATAGTTGTGAAAAAAATCTTGCTTGCATGTAAGAAGGCCAACAGTCTGATCCTCTTGGCTTCTGGAGTTAACCTTATATTATTTATACATGTTTTTCTCTAAAGTATGAACATGAGCCATACGTAGCACATCTGCTTATTTCTTCAAATCACCTTTTTCAACTAACACCCACTGTTATGAAATGCTTTTCTGTAACCCTATTAATGTGGGTTAACTTTCTAATTTCCTGGCATTTCATGAAACAGCTCAGTAAAACACTTTTGCAGTCAAGAATGCCTGCCAAGTTCATTCCTCTATTCTGACTGTTCCTTAAGAAAAAGGCAAAGTGATTCAGATTTCTACATCCAGCTATTAAATGCCCTCAAACCATTTGAAGAACTCCCACTGCTATTGGGTAAATTAAATGTAAAGCCCTTTGGGATGAAAAGTGCTGCATAAATGAAAGGCAATGTCATTTTGCAGGCTATAAAGGAACAGAAACAAGGCTGCAGTAATTCTGCTAAGATATTGCTCCAGATATTTTTTTAATAATATTTCCCTTGCTTCTACTTTAAATAAGCATGTGACCTCGTTTCTTTTTCCAAAAAATAAAGGCCATATAATGTCTTGAAATTTATATTGGCATTGCAATCCAATACACTTGCTAGTTATATAGCTATACCTAAAATGCAAAAGGCTTAGTTTCAAAAAGTAAGACAGAGAAGCAATTCATGGTCGTGTCATGTGGTCATGTCAATGCTGAAACCTAATCGTCCCATATATGGGCTGCCAAATTTGGATGACCATTAGATAATGGCAAAGTTCTACACAAAACTAATTCTTTGTTTGCTGCCCTCTATCAGTTGTCCAGATTTGTGCAGCCTAGATCTGGTATGCTTTCTGGAAACTGAAGTTTGAACAACAGCCAAGGCAAGACACAGATTAGGAAGATTCTTGGTTCAACATGAGGCACTTTGTTGTTGCTGAACTACAATTCCCAGCACCCTTCCACATTGGCTGCTCTACTACGGAAGCTCTACTACTGGAAGCTATTGGTCAGCACCATCTAGAGTTTTGTAGGTTGCCTATCTCTGCACTTGAGTGAATACAACCAATCTCTATCAAGCAACCATAATGTTTGTGACAATCATGACAAGCACATCTCACAAATAATTTGCTTAAATCTATATTTGGCTTAGATTAACTGCTAATACCAGGTAGGCCAAGCACAGACTGCATCAGACGTGGGGGAGCTATACTACAATCTCCACTAGGATTAATAATGATCTCAACTTAATCTATTTTATAGTGTGTTTACAAAGACAAAATTATGAGGATAGGAGATAGCCCAGACGATGCTATCTTGAGCTCTTGGAGGAAATATAGTATAGAGATAGAACAAATAATAAAAGTAACTCAAAGAATCTAATTCTTGTGAGGGAATTGAACTCAAGACTCTCCAGTCCAGATAGAGCCTCAGTCTGATGAATTAAATGATAATTGTTTCTGGGTAAATTTCAGAGACAGCAGCCTTATAGTACAGTTGCAATAGTTATCTGGGTATGTCTTCTATGTCATTTTCATAGGAGCAACGCCTCTCCATTCTTTTCTGTAACTCAGCTCCTTGGCAGCTTCTTCCTACTCACCTCTTTATAGCAATACTTTTGCCACCTCCACAGATTAAACAATACAATCACCTCCTTCTCCTTTTAACAGTCTAAGAAAACATTTCTGGTAGGAAGTAGGCAATTCAATTCACATGTCAACTCTCAAATGAATAACTGTTTTAAAATACACTATTACCTAAGGGTTTGGGGGTTTTTTTTAACACCAAGAAGAAATGTTTGTGTGCATATTTATGGCTTGAGGAAAACAAAAAAATAACCAAAATAAAATGAAATACCATCCATGCTATTTTGAGGTTTCACCATAACTCATGCGTGGACACTGTTGTTCTCATCATCACTAGTTCTCCTTATGGACCATAGCATACTCTGGGAATTATCTGCTCTTCAGTTTTATGTATGTAGATGAATCTCCAGCATTTTTACCATTTTTTTCATTTCACCACCTTTTGTTGCTCAAGCAAGACTCGGATGGATCTGGAAGCCTTTCACATGACACGCTCAACCACAACTAGCTGACCTCTATTAGACAAGTGTATTGCATGAATTTCACTGACAGGTTGATTCATGGTTGGGTTGATTATATAAACAGGAATTATGAGCTGCACTTCTTTAACTCCAGCATGGACAGCCAGGACTGGTAGAAATAGTATCTAAATTGAGAAACTTCTATCACTAAGAATCTTCTGTCTTTACTTCTACAAAAGCTGTCTACAGTGCCAACACTACACCACACACAGGATTTTTTTCTTCATTTCCCATAACATTTATCAGGTTTGAGGCACAGCTCTTTAACCCAGCCATAAGAGAAGTGAGGTTCATATAACTGGGCCTTTTTTTGTGGTGGTTCTAATCCTTTTGTTGACCATTAGAAGGATTTAAGGATTAATTGTGTGGAGACATTTTCTCAAATTACATTTCTATTTTGGACTCAAATTTCTTTTATCTGACCATTGTCTTGGTTGAGGATCTTTGTCCTCTTCTTCAAGCAAAAAGAATAATCTTGAGGAACAGGAAGAAGAGCCTCAACCAAGAAAAGGATCCAATAAAAGAAGTTTGAATCCAAATCAGAGATGAAATTTGAAAAAAATATCTCAGACATGACACTTCCTACCAGTAGTTCTCACAAAGGAAAAAAATAGGAGGGGCAGAGAAGCATTCAGATTTACACAGTTCTGTTACTTGTAACCATATAATAAAAGTAGTATTAGTATTTATAACTTTGGCTTTGTATTCTGATGTACATTGAAGGGCTGACACTAATTTATTCCGGTCTGCAATGTGATAAACATTTATCATACTAGAGTGCTTCACAAGGAGGGGTTATATTAATTCAGAATGCCAAATATGGTACAACAGACAGATCAGCATAACTTGTGATGCTGCTTCTACGACTCCCTGGATGCACAAGAAAATTAGGCCCTCGAAAGGAAGACAGTTGTACCTTCTTCCAGGATCGTTAATGGCAAAGCATTAAGACTGGAATGGATAAAAGCTTTTCTACAAGGAACAGAGAGAATACTATATAAATACTTAAAAGCAGGCAAAAGTGTCTTCCAGCGGTTGATTTTATAGAGGAGAAATTCAGCTCCATTCTTCTGGATATAAGGTTCTTTTGTAGGGCCCTTTAAAAAAAAAAAGTTTGCTCCCTGTTTATATTGAGTCGCTTGCCCTGCCAGTGTTAGTGCTGGTGTGGTAGACAACCACACCCTCACCACAGTGACAGAGCAAACTATTGTATATATATATATACTATATGGTACTTTTCTAACACACCCCCATCAGCACTGGCAGGACAAGCAACTATATATAAACGGGGCAAACCTCATACTCACTAGCACTAATGATGTTACTTAGTTGGGTAATTAAATTTCTGCAAATAAACAACTAAGCTCTGAGAGCACCCAGGACTCCATAGTTCAACCCTGAGCTACATATATTCTCTTTTATTGAAAGAAATATCTTTCAGCTACCATGAATTGTCCCAAACATTCTTCTCTGTCTGGAAGCTGATATAAATAAAATTGAAATTGTGCTGCTGCATAATACATTTAATTATTGCCCAAAAGCAGTTTTCTACTTCATTTGATCTGTGATTGCTTCTGATAAATTTATTAGCAAATGGAAAAGCTCCATTCTGCAAAAGCTGAATTATTATGGTTGTAGTAATCCAGTGTGATATAGTTGTTAAGATGGTGAACCAGGAAGGGGGAGACCCTCTTTGTAGTTTTCCTTTAGGCAAAAAGGCCAGCTGTGAAACCTTGGGACAGTCACTCCCTCTGAGCCTTTTCAGTGTCTGCAATAATCTGGCTGATAATAAAGAGAGCTTTGTTTTCATATATCAACATAAACAACTTATTCTTTCTATTCTTAATAACAGCATAATGTGGGAAGATGAGTTTCCAGAGGCTCTGTTTGTTTTTTCCTAAGCCAACTATTTCACTGCCAGCTTCATGCTGTTAATCTTGCTCTTATAGACAGGCTCCCCACCAACGTTCCCTCTAACAAGGGAAATCGCTGCGCGGCAGTTCGAAACTGCTGCGCGGCGATTCCCTGTCACGTGCGCGGCCGCGCAGCAACGTTCCGTCTGACATGGGAAATCGCTGCGCGGCAGTTCAAAACTGCTGCGCGGCGATTCCCTGTGACGTGCGCGGCCGCGCGGCCGCGCACCTTAGAGGGAACAGTGCTCCCCACTACTGGTGACAAAAACAGGATTCAGCTCTATTCCCTAAAAGTTTAATTGATGTTCATTAATTGAAATACAAAATCTCTCCTAAAAATGATACATTTTAAATGTGCATGTATGCATTTCCATGGAACAGCACAATTAGCCTAAGACAATAGGGCTCCCTGTATTAATTAACAATTTCTACCATTATCTCACCCTAGAGGTCCAGTCAAAGCCCATCTTCAAATCCATGAAGGCAGCATAAAAGAATCTCAACCTTGAACTTTTTCCATCAGATAATTTAGGATAACACATTGATCTATAGTTGAGTGTCCCGTCCTTAAGTCTGCAGTATTTGTTCATCAACCAAAACCTTTGGAATTGGAGGGGTGCCTGAGGGGGTATATTTTCAAGTTTATATTGATTATATATCTGACTTTTCCTTTAAAGAGCCAACGGCAATATTGTTCTATTATTTTTGACTGAGAAATCTCAGTCAGTTCTTGCATGTAATCCCTACATATTAAATAGCAGTTCTTTGCCCTACTTTACAGAACAATCCATGTCTACGCACTGTTAGCAGTGATTAGTATAACTCTTAGCTATGTATCATTTGCATGACTCACACCCATCCCACATTAAGGTGGGAACACTCAATCTTTCAATTGCCCAGAGCTACTGGGCATGTGTGTACTCTGTGTGTGTGTGTGTGTGTGTGTGTGTGTGTGTGTGTGTAGCCAGTATGCTAAGAGTGAACAAGACATTGACTTGCTGATCCACCTGATATAGATCTACAGTAAGGATATTGGGATGTAATTTAGCCTGGAAAAGTGTGGCAGGTGATAATCAAGAGAGGAAAGATGGTTAAAACTGATGGGGTGGTTCCACATAGCACCATAGCAGGTACACAGACCAGTTACAGGTACTTTGGTGTTCTACAATGATATCAAAGGAGGAGGGAAAGAAAGCAGCAAAATCCAAGTACTTCCAAAGGATAAGACCTAGAAGCTTGGAGTTTGAGGGTTTTGCATAAGATCTTAACTGCAAGGGGTTCTTGGTGCTCTCTGAGCTTGGTTCTTTTCTTGCAGACTCTTCATTACACAAAGTAGGTAACATCATCAGTGCTAATGATGTTTCCTAGTTTGGGTAATGAAACATCTGCAAGAAAACAACCAAGCTCAGAGAGCACCAAGGACCCCTTCATTTCAACCCTGAGCTACAAATATTATTTTAGTGATATTAGAACTGCACTCTTCTGGACAGAGAGCTCTGATGTTAGGAGTCAGAGCACTGACGTTCCTCCTTCAGATGCTGATCAGAATAACAGAATAACAGACTTGGTAGGGACCTTGGAGATCTTCTATCTAGTCCAACCCCACACTCAATCAGGAGACCCTATAGCACGGATGCCGGAAGTGGCACGCAGAGACATCTTTCCGGGCACGCAAGCCGTCGCCCGTTGCTCTTCTGGGTTCCTGCGCGCCAGCCAGCTGGTCTTCACACATGCAGGAACACTGGAAACCGGAAGAGCAGCCGCCCGGTGCACATGCATGTGCCAGGAAGATGATCTTCTGGTTTCCGGCGCGCACATGCGCACCGACCAGCTGGTCTTCGTGTGCACAGAAACCGGAAGACCAGGTGGCTGGTGTGCATGTGCGTGCTGGAAACCGGAAGATCATTTTCCCGGCACACGCACTCGGTGCCGAAAAGGTTCGCCAACACTGCCCTATAGTATAACCCTATACCATTTTAGGCAAACGGCTGTCCAATCTCTTCTTAAAAATCTCCAGTGATGGAGCACCCACAAGTCCTAGAGGCAAGCCTTTCCACTGTCTTCTCATACTGCTTTTTCCTGATGTTGTTATCACTTGACACTGCTATTGTGGTGTCTTCGGGCCTTTGCCTCTCATGATGGTTCAACTAACCAACAATTCACAGAATAAAACCTTAAGTAAGAAGTTTTGTTTACCTTGATCTTTCTTCTCAGGTTAGTCCAATGCTTTCCAAACCTTGGTAAATTACTCAAAATTGAATAAAAGTGGTTTTTCTTTCAGTAACAACACACAAACCCACTGACATCAGGGACAATTCTTCATACTTAAGATTTTATTATGTGAATAGTTGATATATTTCCACTGTATGAAACCCCCAAATGCATCTCTTTTTCTCATCTCCTGGAACTAATCAAGTGATTGTCATTTACCTTGTCAAGCTGGTTTCTTCTACCTTCTTCATATGTATTATTTAATATTATTTACACAAGTAGTTTGAAATTCTGAAAAGGAAAATGCTGCAGAAGTGCAGTGTATGAAATTTTGTTTGTACAGTATTAGCAATCTCAACCCTTTTATGCTGATTCAGCACAGTAAACAGCAAACCTTGCAAACGGATTAGCCTGAATAATCAAAGAACAGGAAACAACCTAGTTTAACTTGGGAGAACAGTCTGCTTCTCTTTATTCTGTTGTATTTTTAACAGCATAAACCATTGAAGATCCTCAAGTGTTCGAGTAGAAAATATTTATTTCTTAATTGTCTAAAATAGCCTTCCTCAACATGGCACACTCTAATAGAGCCACCCTAACTAGTTTGCAAAAATCTGGATGTCAACAATGAGAAATTTCTTTCTTCCAATCAGGGTGTCATCTGAAAGCTTGCAGCTCAAATGGATAGGCCTAATCTCCAGAGAGTTCAACTCAGAATTCCTGGAATTTCCAACCAAATGTAATTATGACCTTGAGTGGAACTCAGCTCCTAGCTGCAGCATCCATATAGTTTCATGCTAGCTTTATAAAAGTACTTTCTTGGTGCCTTCATCCATTGACATTTTTCAGTTTCTGAGTTTAGCCAATAACTCATAATCCCAAGTAATCTTCCATCTAAAAATTATTTCAGGTTGACCTTGCTTAACTTCTGTGTTCAACCAAGATCAGCTAAATATTATTAACTGCTGAGGCAATATAAATTGATTGATTGGTTGATTTACTGAGTCTTTTTCAACTCCCAGCAGTCACATAGATAGATTTTCTTCAGAGATTACCGGTATAAATGTTTATTGATACAATAAAAAGCCTTCTACCTATCTGTTTAGATAGATTTTTGAGTCTATTATACTCTACTGTTCTTCTTTATGTTTGATAAATCCTGATTATTACTATAATCAATATATTAAATGGAGATTGAACTAGCTTTAATTGTGCTTAATAGCAATGACAGTCTTCCTGACTTCAGTAGCAGTTTTTCTCTATCCATGTAAAGGTATAGCATTTTGCATGACAAACAAAATGCAACCTGTAATTTTCATGTATTTATTGTTTTCCCATTTTCATCTCACTTTCCATTTCAGTTTATCACAATTTTAGAAAATCTATTTAAAATTATTACCTGCATTAACACAGCAACTTGTGAACATTTATCTACATAACATAAAAGCAACTATGATAAAGAAATCAATATGAAAATGTATAGAAATACATTTCTCATTCACAAATAATAGCAGTAGCATTTAGACTTACATACTGCTCCATGGGGCTTTACAACACTCTCTGAATGATTTACAAATGTCAGCATATTGTGCCCCACAATCTGGATCCTCATTTTACCAACTTCAGAAGGATGGAAGGCTGACTCAGCTTTGAGCCAGTTAGGATTGAACTCTTGGCAGTGGGTAGAATCAGCTTGCAATACTGCATTCTAACCACTGCGCCACCACGGCTCCTAATAATAATAAAGTATAAAGAATTATAGTGGACACACAGAACAACTCATAACCTTTTTAAAAAGGAATCATTTAAAAATAAGTAACAAATTGTAGCTTAAAACTGCAATAAACTAAATCTAGAATAAAATTGCAAACTGTAAAAACTCTGTATCTTTTTCCAATAAGTGTAAGAGGATTCCATTCCAAGTACAAGAAGTTGGGGGCTACAACTGTAAAGGCTCTGCAAACCAGCAGTAGCTTGAGTGTAGAAAGATGCAATTAAGTAATATTCAAGATGAAGTAGTACCACAAAGTTCCTGTTGCATAAGTTTTTCCTTTTTCTGACTTCTGTTCATGGCTGTGTCTGAACAAAAACCAGTAATCAGCAATTTTAATAAAACTCTGTGTTAGAATTATCTCATCTTGCATTTCAACTTCAAGGAGTTGCTTCAGGATGCCTTTAGATGTTAATTAACAGGTAGTCTTATTGACTTCTTGAGATGATAATTTTATTTATCCATGATGATAAATATTTCTGGCCCAATCTAGTTTATGCATAGCATTCTCTGCCCAAAGACTTCTCTTTACATGTCCACTCTTATGCTTTATTATAGTTACCCTGTATAATATACTATAAAGTATAATGCACAGTATAAACTATACACAGATAAGTAATACTGTCACTGTATTTACACACAAATGAAACAGCATAAAGGAAACTTTGCAGGTGTACTTATTGGGGGAAAGGTGGCTATATAATTATTTTTATATTATAATCAGTTGTATAATTGATGTGGGTGCTAATTTTCCCACTAAGCTTATTTGTGCTTTTTCTTGGGTGTCACTTGTGTAAATAGTAATGGCTCTCTTATTCATATTTATATTTATTTAGGAGGCAGAGTAGCTTACACCTTTTCTGTAGCCATAGTTTTATTCAAACTCTGATGTCAGGTGACATGTGGGTTAGGGAGGTATTGTGGAATTTTTTGCAATTTGATCACAGGTAAAGGGCTTATTGTAAAGGCATTGTAGAGTAAGGGTGATAATACAATTTACCATGTAAGTGTTATTGAGGGCAGCATTAATGCCTGTGCTTGAACATCCTACAATCTAAGGATGAAAGCATGTTGACCAAACAATATTCTATTTTTGCACAAAGAGCTTGCTTATTGTTTAAACTTCAAAGAGATTAAATTCAATGGACAATCCTGTCTTCTATAAATCCCTCTTCTTTTGCCATAAGATGTTTCCCTTTAACTTGGATTTAAGGCAGATTCGCCATTCTCTTGACCCCCAAATATGCAAACTGGTAATTTTGGGAATTGTAATTGTAAAAGGCAGGAACTCCTTCTAATAGGAAATATTTTGAAGGAGTTGTAAAAGTACTTATTAGTTTTACTTTGGCTTTCAACAAATCCATGACTGAGCCAGAAGTAAAACAATTCGGCTTTTTGGCACTGCAGACATCATGGGATCACCAAAGTTTGGTGCTGCCTTCAAGCTGTTGTTGAACCCATGTGCAAAAATCCCTTCCCTTTCTTTTTTGGTGTAACAGATTAACATCTTGAAAATTCTGTGGCAAAAGATTACTTAATTCTGGATACAACTCAATAGAAATTAATTCAAAATACAGAACACGTGAAATAGATTTTTACTCAAATAACTACAGCTTCATTCATCCTGATAAATGGGAACCTCTGTGGTTTATTAATTCTTGATTCCATGTTTTGATAAATACATTGCTATTTCTGAAATAAATGTATTATCCTGTCTATTTTTGGTACATCACAAGCCAATTGAGTAAATTGGAATTAAACTTAACCAGACATAGTATTCAGCTGGCCAGAAATATGAAGAAAAAATAGATGGAAATAAATCTAGTTGGAATTTGTTGTGTTTCAAGCATATTTCAACTTAGTCTCTCAAAACTATTATCTATTTCTTAGTCAAAAAGCCACAACCTGGTAGCATCTCTCCCTGTACCTCTTCATAAAATAATGTATTGAGAAGGGGAAGCCAAGGAAGTTAATGGCAGTCTGGGATATTGTTGTGACATAAGGAGGGGTGGGAGTATTTTTTTTAATCTTAACACAAATATTTCTGCTTTCTCATAGTCCATAACAATTTGTAGTATTCAGCAAATCTTTGAGTTGTGAATATATATATAAGAGTCTAATTTATGGAGTCCTTGCTGTTCTATGAGCTTGGCTGTTTGCTTGCAGATGTTTCATTCCCAACTAGGTAACATTATCAAGTACTTGTGATGTGAAGTCTGCTACCTGTTTATATGTACAAAATCATGTCTTGTCAGTTTGGTGAGGCTGTTGCTTTCTTCTTGGTAGTTTCTTGATTAGGGTATTGTTTTCTACTTGATTGTCTGGTATTAATCCCTGCTTATCTGGGTGTTGATTGCTGGAGAAGATGTGTTTTGGTCTTAGGGTTTCCTTACCTTTTTTATTTTCTCTTTTGAACAGTTTGTAAATGTGGTTTATCTCTATGTATCTATTGATGGCTGATTTGTCTGGATACCAAGCTTCCAGGAATTCCCTAGCATTTTTTAAATTTAGCTTAGTTTAAGATATTCACAATTTCCCAGTTGGAACTATGATTGAATCTATTCATGTGCTGTAAGATTAAGATTAAGATTAAGGAGGGTTTTTTTACTGTATCTTCCAGTTGGTATTCATTGATGTGCTTTGCTAGTCTTCTGCCTATCAGTCCTACATAGTGATTATAAAGTCATAGATTCCCAAAAGTGCTTTTTTAAAAAGCACTGGACTTTCTTAGTTTTTTTCCTTGAAAACGTTTTGCTTCTCATCCAAGAAGCTTCTTCAATTCTGTTTTCAATGAAAAAAACAAGAAAGTCTAGTTGTCTTTTGGAAAAGTACCTTTAGGATAGCCATGATGTGGATGACACATCATGGCTATCCTAGACTATCCTAGACTATGGCTATCTCCATAGACAAGGTCATAGATACTTCTTTTTTATTTCTGGGGCTACTGGATCCTTTGATTTACTTAGGATGTTTTAGAGGGTTTTAGTGAGCATGTGCTACAGTGAGGCCGTGTGGTTGCAATAATCTGTTAGTTGTTTCTGAGATGGTTTTGGTGTTCTAATTTGTCTATTTTTTCTTTGATTCTTCCTTATAAGTCTAATGACTGGATAGATTATAAAAAGAAAACAGATTAATGAATTCCACCCTGGTATCTTATTTCTAGCTTCTATATAATATGTGTATGTATGTGTATCTATTTATATGTTACATATTTTTACATAAATAAAGGGAGACTAGTATAGATCTATTTCAAGCTATTTAGTTCTCATCAGCTAGCCACACCCTTATGGGATTAGAACCTGGGCCACTTGTCTTGTTAGGAAGTGTTTAAACTCCACACAGAGTTTTTTTAAGATGGGAGAATATATAAATGCTATATATATAGGGGCCGAAAGGCAAAAAGGAAGCAGTTTGCTCCCTCCCATATTTGGGTATACCAGGTGATTTAACAGAGAAAAAAACATATATATATATCTATTTATATGTATCTACTTATATATACATATTCATAATTCATATGTCCAATATATATATATAAATTATCAGTAGCTTGCAAGATGTATAACCTTAAACCTCCTTATAAAAGACTTTAATAACTCATTATGAGGAAATCAAACACCCCCCAAAATAGAACAAATAAATGAACACTTTTGAACATTTAAGACCTGGATTGAACTCATATTTTTTGGATGAAAACTTGATTTTTAAAGTAATGGGAATAATCATGTTTATTTAGCAGTGGGACTTAGATGTTCACAAATTACTATTGGTCATAAGAATATATATTTTATTATAATAATTACATAATGAATAAACTGTATGTAAACATTATAGTAAGCATATAATTTAATAAAAACATTTAATTTTCCTGCATATCTCATCCTAGCTGTCCTCAAAATATAAAAAGAGAACCTCTCAACAGTAGCAANATGGGAATAATCATGTTTATTTAGCAGTGGGACTTAGATGTTCACAAATTACTATTGGTCATAAGAATATATATTTTATTATAATAATTACATAATGAATAAACTGTATGTAAACATTATAGTAAGCATATAATTTAATAAAAACATTTAATTTTCCTGCATATCTCATCCTAGCTGTCCTCAAAATATAAAAAGAGAACCTCTCAACAGTAG
>QLTV01001318.1:1007265-1073613 GCA_003457575.1 Thermophis baileyi | reverse complement strand
TCTGTGAGACTCGTCACGCCACTGCCGCTGCCTTGTGGAGCAGGACTCTGCAAGGCTTGTTGTGCCATTGCATGCACGAACGGCAGCACTACCGCGAGGTTCGACATACTGGCACAGCCACGAGCGGCAGGACACCAATTGTGCTGGTATGATGAAGCTTGCGGCAATCCTGCAGTTCGTGCATGCAACGGCACAACAAGCCTTGCTGAGTCCTGCTCCACGAGGCGGTGGCGGCAGGGAGGGGAGGCGAGGCAGCGGCGATGGGACATGCAGTCCCACCCTCGCCGCCTACTGCACCCCCAAAATAATAAGCCCCCCCCGATAATAAGGCCGAGGCCATATTTCGGGGGTCAAAAAAATATAAGCCCCTGTCTTATTTTCGGGGAAACACGGTAGTTTTCCCAGTATCGGTTTTTAATCTTATCTCAGTGCATTCTTTGCTATGTATATGACCTGGCGGGTTTCATGACCATTGGTTGCTAATGTGATCAGGGGTTGTAATTTGCCAAGCTCCTATTGGCAGATTGATTGATGGACTGATTGATCGATTCATGACACTAGTATATTGCAAGTTTCTGCCAGGACTCCAGTGGTTTTTTGGGATAATGAGATGCATAATATTAAAACATCTAGAAAAAAATAAACAATGCACATTAGGGGAAAATAAAAAAAGTAGTAAGCAAAATAGATAGCAACCCCTTAACAACAACAACAACAACAAAACCCCCTAAATATCCACTAACCACATGCAGTCTAAGATGGCATCCATAAATCCTTGGTCCTTAGCACCTTCTGAAAAGAAATTACAGAGGGGGAGAAGTCTGATCTCAACTGAAAAATTGTCTCAAAGAAAAGGTGCTGCTTTACAGATGTGGATACTAGCAATAACTATTGAATTGGTTAGATCAGTTTTGATTACAGAATGCAATTCTGAGAATATCTAGATGCCAAGTCACATAAGGTTTTGCAGGTCAAAACCAACACTTGGAATTGCATCAAGTAAACCTGTTGAAAGCCAGGGCAGGATTCATAGCACAATTGTAATGTGCTTCTTGTGACATATGCAACTAACAAATGCTGCATTGGGTACTAATTGCACCTTCTGGATAGTCTTTAAAGGTAGGCTCAAGTAGTGTGCCTTGCAGTAGTTCATCCAAGTAGTGATGTGAGCATCTGTGATCATGACAACATTTTCCCAATTCAGGTAGGCTGCAATTGTCCCAACAGCCGACATGGGCAAAGGTCACTCTGACCATAACCTCCCCCTGTGAACCTCTACCTACAAAAGACAATAGCACCCTCAAATTAAGGGGCAAACCGTCTCCTTCAATTTTAATGTGTCCTTGTGGCAACATCAGAGGCAAAAGTGAGCCTCACAGCACAAAGAGCAATTCCATCATGCTTATGTTCAACTTTAATCTGTTTTGCCCAATCCAGACATTATAGCCTGCACGCACCATGACAAGACATGAACAGAATTTCCAGCACAAGCAGAGTGATGATGGGAATCTGTATATTGTTAGTATAATTATGGTATAGCAGTCTGAATCTACCTTTTCCAGTAGCTTTGTGTCAAGGATAATGATAGGGAAAGAGGACCAAAGGCTGAATCACCTCACAATTGCTCCAGGACAATTTCTCTATCGCTCCCATTAAAACTGGACAATGCCTACCAAAGCACTAGGAATTATGCCTCCTATCTCCAGCTTTCCCAAGCAATTCAGAAGGACACCATGGTCAGAGGTACAGAAGGCCTCTAATGAAAACATACAAATATTTTGGAGGAAGGTCTATTTTGAAAATGGTAAACAATCATTTTGGGACTAGAGATGAAAAATGTGCTGGGAGTTGGGGCAAAAAAAAAATGAGTCAGATTAGAATAATCCCGTCCCTGTTTTCAATGTTGACATAAGACAGCTATGCAAGGTCTTGCCTAATTAGATGGACAGCATCTGGTCATGATTCATGAGCCACCATAGGCTTGGACATGATCCATCTGGATTGGAGACCACTAGGAAATATCAGGGCTATTGGCTAGATAGCAAAAAATATATTAGAAGATAACGTTGCCATATTGTTTCCAAGATAAATACCGTCACTAACGGTTGAACTTGGCTTCGAGGAGACTTGACAATTCCAGGATTATTTTAGGACTGCTTTGTTAACAAACAGAAAAAGTGTAGTACGTATTCTACTCCATCTCACAATCTACTGTGTGTTTTGAATTAGCTATTTTATTCTGTATACTGCAGGGGTCAGCAAACTGGCACTTGGGATTTCACAAACTCAAGAAAAGTAAAGCAGACAAGATTTCGTGTGAAATCTCTTGACATGATTCCATGTGAGATTTTGAATGAGATTGGAGAAATCTCATGAGACTAAAGGACTCTTCCAAATGTGGCGCATTTGGGAGCAAGTATCGTACAAGGCCACCTTACCAGCCTATCTACTGAAAGGAAAGTGACAAGAAAATCTACAGTGTCCAGGGATATTATGAAGCAGATTGTGTGAATTCCTAGAAACTTGTTAATTTTTTTACTCCCTCTTTTAATGTTTCATGTTTTAATGATTGTACCTTCACTTTTATAATACTGTAAAGCCATGGGTCCCCAACCCCCAATTCGCAGACTGATATGGTCCTTGGCCCATTGGGAACCAGTCCGCACAAGTGACGAGTGAGCGCATGAAGCTCCATTTGCGCATGCGAAAACATCCCTCCCTTCCGCCACTGCCCGCCACCACCCGCCACCCGCCACTACTGCCGCTGCTTGTCCGCAAAGTCGGAAAGGTTGGGGATCGCTGCTGTAAGCTGCCCAAACTCATCTCATAGTGAGATGGGCAGCATATACATTTTTATAAATAAACTGATATATACTGTAGCTATATATAACTATATGCAAGCAAGGGTGTCTGCAGGATGGGGCCAAAAAGTCAAGATGGTGACCACAATGTGCTTTGCACATTAAAAAAAATAGACAGCCCTCCAGTTGCATCTTAGGGTCACCATTTGACTTTTTTCACCATATCCTATGGACATGTGTTCCTCAAGACTTGACAATTTAAACTGATTATAAATGGCAGCAATGGGCATTTTGGTTTCAGCAGTATTTTAAGCACTTAGTCTCTACTTCAGCAAATTAATACGTATGTTGCTTAATTAATGAAAGTCACATGTTTTAATTACCTGAGTCAATTTCCACCCAAAAGTATCACCCCAAATTATCTTCTACAGAGAATCTTGCATACTTTGGGCATGATAACATCTCCATCTAGCTAAGGAATTTGTCTCCCTTTCCATTGTTGAAAACCCAGATAGTTCACTATTTTATTTGTTTGTTTATTAAATTTAAATTAAATACATCTCTCTTAGACTTAGGCAGCTTACAACTGAGAAAAAGCAATAAGATAAAATATTAAACTATTAAAAAATTATTAATTTAAAAATTGAGTTAAAATTTAAAAAATTGGCAAGGAAGGGAGTAAGGTACACAATGGGTGATGAGTAGGGCCTTATCTCAGTCCATTAACCACCTCAGTATGAGAGGCCTCCATCAGGGCCCCAGGCCAATTGGAGGAACCAGGTTTTCAGGCCAAAAGAGTGGCTGTGGATTTCACTCCCAGGGGCACCAAGTTGTAGAGGGCAGGAGCCATTTCTTTTTCTCAAAACCAAAATAGACAAATATTTAATATGAAGATTTTTTTCAATCATCAACAATCATGAAAATTGACCAAATTATGGACCACTTTGTCTATAAAGATTGTCTCAAAGTCAGTCTTTCATATCACATCCATACAATGCAAATGAAGGCCTAATAGTTCAACTAAAATCTCACCTGTAGGTGAAGGGGGATAAATGTAATGTGATTCTTAATAAAATTTATGATTCCAAATCTTAATAGAAGGGTCACTTTGAGAATCAAAATCAATTATTAGTGAGCCAAAGGCAAATGAGACAGATAATACCAAAAAAGGTCAATTGCTTGTCAAAAACTTCATTGGGCCAGTCATTAGTCTTAGAATGCAAACCAACTTGTATTTTACTTAATTCTTGGGACCAAATCCTAGGACAACTATCCTAATCAGGTATGTTTTTTTATTTGTTTGTTAATTTGTTTCTACTCATCCTCAAAATGGTGTAATGGAATAATACCATATTCTGGAAATACCACCATTAAATTTTGTGAACGATGCCTGGTGTAATACTGAAGCAATGGCAATTATTTACCTCATAAAGGTGGGAATTAGTCAACGTGGCAAAATAGTGGCAAAAGACAATCTGTGTGACGGGTAAACACTTTCGTAAAAGGCTTTGTGGGAACAGAATTATTTACTTTTGCTTTACAGTGAGAAAAGCAAGACAAAACATTAGAAAGCACATGTTATTTTCTTTTCTGCCTTCTCTCTCAAGTGGGCACGATTTGGTTTTTATCTTTATTCTCTACATATCTGTAGGTTTTTCTTGTCCCCTAGAGATACAATGGTTGCCTTGTTTCCCATTCAATGACCTGACACAGAGATTAGCACGCCTGAGTGGCTGTTCTGATGTATTCCATTGTGTTTATTCCCTCTAAGCGGTGAAGCCAGACAAGAGATAGCCAGAAGGATTGGCCTTGAAAAGCGTTGGGGAACAGTCGCTCTTTTGCTCCATCATACATAGTGCATACACATACATACATTTCCATGTGCCAAAGTAGAAGATCTGAAATTAATTGGATATTTTTAAATGGTATTAGCTTTTCTGGAAAGGGAGTTATTGAATATATCCGCCATGCAGAAGAAAATAATAAATGTAGTCCTATCTGTATGCAACATAACTCTAATAATGTCCTACTATAGTAATGTGATAAATGTGTTCAAATAATTCTTAAAAGTGAGAGATCAAATGGATATCTAGAGATACTTTAGTATTCGCTACACTCTAGCAAGATTATTTGAAGCAAGATTGTATTTATATTTCCATTCTTGTTTTTAAAATTAGCATTTGCTTACATACTCTAATTTTCCATCACCTTTTTTACATCCTTTGTAAACTTGTAGTTAGTGATTGTCTTGTTTTACTGCCTTTCCAAGTTCTCATGGGAGTTCTGTGAACTAAAGAGTAGGATAAAATGCTGGGGTTCTCTACAAAGCTATAAAATATATAGTAAGAAAAGCCCTTATTGTAGTAGTTGCTGATAAAGGATTTATAGATGACAGAGTCTTGTACTCTGGTGTCCTATTTTTATCATTCATTTATTTGCAAATTAATATGGGCACATAACTTCATGTAAAAACAAAAAGAGAGTCAGTAAAAGATCCTGGCAAAAAATCTCCTTGGTGAGTACTCCTACTCAATAGTAGTAACTGTGAGAGGGATCTTGGAGTCCTAGTGGACAAATCACTTAAATATGAGCTAGCAGAGTGCTGCACTTGCCAAAAATGCCAATGCAGTCCTAGGTGGAATGGGACAACTTGCCACAGCCAACACTCCACGGCCAACTCTCCATGACTAAATTGCCATGGGGAAACTCATCGCAGGACAATTCAACAAATACAAAAGTCAAATTAATTTCGACAAAACCATGGAAATAATAATAATTTTAAAAAGGCAATCCAGAAATACAAGTGTTACAATAAAAATGACAAAAATATGACAATAATAAAAGTAACTGAATGAAATGATAAATACAATGATGAATTGTCCCATGGCGAGTTGTCCTGTGGCAATTGGCTGTGGCGAGTTGGCCGTGGCACGTTATCCTAGAGCTGTCCTCGGCTGCATTAACAGAGGGATAGAATAAAGATCATGTGATGTGTTAGTACCACTTTAGAATGCCTTGGTAAGACCGCACTTGCATCAAGTTTTGGTTGCCAAGATATAAAATAGATGTTGACAGTGCATAGAATAGCAACAAAGATGATTAGCGGACTATAGGGTAAAACATATGAAGAATAGCTGCAGGAATTGGGTATGTCTAGTTTAATGAAAAGAAGGTATAGGGTCATGAAAGAAGGTATAGGGTCATGATAGGTATAGGGTCATGATGCCACTAAGGGGTCAACCTATTATCCAAAGCACCTGAAGGAAAAACAAGAAGCAGTGGACAAAAACTAATCACAGAGAGAATGAACCTAGAAATGAATAAAAATTTCCTGACAGTTAGAACAATTAATCAGTGGAATGGCTTGCCTTCAGAAGTTTTGGGTTCTCTATCACTGGAGGTTTTTAAGAAGGAACTGGACAACCATTTGTCTGATATGGTACAGGGTTTCCTGCTTGAGCAGGGGTTGGACTAGACCTCCCAGGCAATGTTCCCTCTAAGCTACATAGCAATAGCACTTAGACTTATATACCGCTTCACAGTGCTTTACAGCCCTCTCTAAGCGGTTTACAGAGTCAGCATATTTCCCCCAACAATCTGGGTCCTCATTTTACCCACCTCAGAAGGATGGAAGGCTGAGTCAACCTTGAGCCGGTGAGATTTGAACCGCCGAACTGCAGCTAGCAGTCAGCTGAAGTAGCCTGCAGTGCTGCACTCTAACCACTGCGCCACCTTGGCTCCTACATGGCTGTGCGGCCGCGCATGTGACAGGGAATTGCCGTGCGGCAGTTTCCAACTGCTGCGCAGTGATTTCCAATGTCAGAGGGAACATTGCTGCGTGGCCGCGCACCTGACAGGAAATCGCTGCGTGCAGTTGCTCCCAGGTCCCTTCCAACTCTGTTATTCTGTTATCAAGGTCAAAAATGCAAAGAAGTGAAAACTGACCTTTTAAATAGTACTACCAGCCCTCAATATGATAGCCAAATATAGATGATGAAAATAAGCAAACAACAAAATGTCATTTTTCCTGATAGACCTAGAACAGGGGTCTCCAACCCCCGGTCCATGACCCGACACCGGTCCGCAGCATGCTAGAAACTAGGCCACACAAACAAGCAAAGCCCCATCCGCGGGATGCAGGCAGCACATGAAACCATGCCCCCTCTGGTCTGGGGAAAAACCGTTCTCCACCAAACCGGTCCCTGGTGCCCAAAAGGTTGGGGGCCACTGAACTAGAATAAAACCTTTGGATAAAAGAGTGGATTACAAAGATACATACTGAATCACACGTAAGGATGTGAGACATCCCAACATTTAAACAGCATCCTGAAGTAACAGAAAAAAGTGACTTATGACCGTTTTTTATACTTACACAACTGTTGCAGCATCCCCATAGTCATACGATCAACATTCGGATGCTTAGCAACTGGTTCATATTTATGACGATTGCAGTGTCCCAGCTCATGTGATCATCTTTTGTGACTTTCTGACAAGCAAAGTCAATGAGGAATCCAGATTCACTTAATAACCATCTTACTAAGTTAACAACTGCAGTGGTTCACTTACTTGCTGTGGGAAGAAAGATCATAAAATGAGGCAAAACTCATTTAACGACTGGCTTGCTTAGCAATGGAAATTTTAGGCTCAATTGTAAGTAGAGGACTACCTGTATAGTACAAATATGTGTGGGTCTGACAAATTACTAGTTTTCTTGGCAAAGAGCTTTACAATTTGAATCTGTAATAAATGGGAAAGAACTTACTTATTTCACAGAGAAGATGAATAAAAAGGAAAATATGTGTTTTACTCCAATATAGCTACCAAATTTCATGAGCGTGTTGGATCAGCACTGCTTTGGGGGAAACCAGTTAGATTTTTGCTTCCTTTTGATCACCATACACTATTTAAAAAGAATGTATCATTTTATTTGGCTAAATAAGGTTCTGTCATTATAGCAGAAAAAGTTGGCAATTAACAGAACCAGGGTATTAATCAGTATACCAAGATTAGCTATCAATATTTGATTTTAAATTTTGTTTAGTTTTTTTGGAGGGGAAGATTATTCCCAGGTAAACCACGCTATGATTGATAAGTTAATGGACTTTTAAACAGGTGAATCTTTTATTTCAAAGAGCAGTCCATTCAAACAGTGATCATCAGAGAGCAGATATGATTAGAAAACGGAGTATAACTAAATAACTGTTTTTGTTCTTTACTGTAGCTATCAAGTGAGCATAAGAACATATAACCTTTCTAAGATAAGATCGGCAAATTAGTGAACCTCAGATTATATATCAGTCAGTAGGAATTTTTCTCTCATCCCTGTTGCAACTGGCAAATGTCCTCTTCACAGCTGTTTGATCAACAGCTATATGACAAGCAGAAAACATGAGTGCCCTAGGATGGGGAAAGGGAATTTGAGCCTAATACAATCTAAGGATTCAGCATAAGTGAGGCTCTTTCATAGGCAATTTAAGAATGTGTAAGGCTCAGTGTGTTGTTCCAATTCATTATTAATCATGCCCAATTAGGAAAGGCAGCCATGAAAGAAATGTATTGTAGTTCTTCAATCATTTAGTAGCCTGCACGTCTTTAGTCTACTTTCCCTAAAAACACCTCTTTCATTAAAAAAAAGATCTGGTAGAACAGACTATAATCAATAAAACATGCTAGATACTATTAAGCTCAAGCATATTAGCTAATCTTAGGCAATGTTAAAAAGCTTTCTTTACCAGGTTCCTCCCATCTTCAGCTGCCAATTCTAGCAGGCAGCTGTTAGGAAGAGAAGAAGCAGGAACACTTTGTAAGTTTCAGTGAGAAAACCAAAGCTTTTGGCTTATCTCTTTCAGTTGCTTCCAACCCAAGGCTATTCTTTATCAACAAATTCTTTATCAATTTGTTTGTTGTGGGAACTACAGCAGGTGTTTGATTGTTTCTTACTTCCCTCAATCTCTTTTATTTTTTCCTCTTATATCCTTTGAACCATTGTTTCTCACCGTGAAACATCAACATTTTTCAAAAACAAAACAAAACACACACAAAAAACAAATTCTACCAACTGTATCGAGATTTGGATTATTTCACTATTCAAACAAGAACCATGAATGAAATGACGCTGATAGCTTTTATCCTTAGATATAACAGCAAAGCCGTTTTGAAAAAAAAGCCAACTAGAAGTTTGTTGAACTAGAAAGTTCAACAAATATGAACATTTTTAAAAAGGCCTTGAGTAGCTTACTGTCTTTTCTTTTAACTCTCTTTGTGAAACTTGGGTTTTCATCACTCACTAGGGATGCTAAGATAAGTTACTGAAATGAAATATGCCAGTTCAAAGACTTAACAAATCTTATTTCAAGCACTGGTTAAATATGCCATCGTGCATGTTCATATACTTCATTGGATTCCATAATTATTTAATAACCATTAAAACATGTTTATTGTTTTTTCTTTGTTGAAAGAAACAGGAAATCTCAGCATTAATAAGAAATAACTGGGTGTTTCATGTTCTTGAAAAGATTACAATAACACTGTTTTAACACTAAAGAGTCTCAGAAACAGGAACTGTCTAGGCTTATACATCATATATTTTGGCAAGCCAAAATGTGGTTTGCTTGGTTTTGGTTTAGTATGTGTAAACCCAGCTATTGTGGTTTTAAAATTGTGATTTATAAAGCAGAGGAAACCAGCCAAGTCTTTATAAAACTACAACTTTTTATGACCAAAATGACCTGCAATGATAGATAAGAAATCTTCTGAAATATATGAAGTAACAACTATTCCTATTAGTTATGACAAGCAGTCTCATCATTGCTCTTTCAGTTTTAATGTATTCAAGTGAAGTTTGGTTCTTGACAGCCATTTCCAGCTATTTCCCCATCACTTTCTTTAAATTAGCCGCAGCTGCAACTGAGGTATTTTCATTTACACCTAATTCTTCATTGTCTTCTGCTTCCTAGGATATTTAAAAAATATTGTTAGGTAGATCTCAGGAAAATTAACAAGTCCTTCATTTAAGTAGTTTACCAGCCCTCCTTTTTTTCCTGAAAGAGTCAGCAATGAAATCTGTAAGGACCAAAAATTGCACATCTTTATTTTCAACATTTGTTAAATGTTCTCTATTATCCTAAATGTTCTGTACTTCTAGTTTTATCAGAAGTCTGCAGTATGTATGTATGTATGTATGTATTTGGAGAATGTATGTGGCCATCCACTCACTCTCAATGATTCTGGGCAGCTTACAAAAAAATAAAAACTCAATATATAAACATTAAAAGCAAAACAACAACACCACCACTCTCCCCTGGCAACAGCAATCAATCAAAGAAGCCATTTGATGAGCTCCATCCCACTCAAGGTTCCCCAGACCCATTGGTAAAACCAGGTCTTTAGGGCTTTGTGAAAAGTGAGGGCCAGTTTAATTTCCACAGGGGTGATGTTCCAAAGGGAGTGACCCACCATTTGTCCCAAGCCAGGGTTTTAAAGGTGACAACCAGCACCTTGAATTGTACCCAGAAGCAAATTGACAGTCAATGCAGCTCCTGCAGGAGAGGTAACACATATGTACCTCTGGGTCTGAATGAAACCATGTGAGCCATTGCATTTTGAACCAATCGGAGCTTCTGGTTGGTTTTCAAGAGCAGCCCATGTAGATCGTGTTGCAATAATCAAGATGGAGGCGACTAGAGTGTCAGTGATTGCGAGCAAGGATTGTTGGTCCAGGAAAGGATATGTGATACACAACTCGCAGTTGCAGAAAGGCACACCTGCCACCTGCTCCTCAGGTAGGAGTCGTGAGTCCAGAACTCCCAGATTACACACTAGGGTCCGTCTGGGGCAGTGTCACCCCATCTGAGACTTGAATAACTTTTATTGCTTTGTAAAAGCATCTCTTTGACTGTTCTTTTAAAAATTACAAAATAAAATACTTTGAACCAGTTTTATTTTTATTCTTTCCAAAATAATGGAATAGTGGGGAAAATTAGGTTAAAGGGAGACAGAACATTGTCACCAGAATGATTATCTGAAAACTGAGCAGAAAATCAGTGGCAGAAAAGTTTAAAAACAGACCACATTAGGATGAGAATGGCAGCGAAACAATTCATCCATATGGGAGGAGTCAAAGAGCAGCAGGTCAAAATGTTGTCAACTTCTCCATTCTGAGTCTCCTCCCTTTCCTATGTCATGTGATCCAGAATATAAGTAACATGAACTATACCTTGCTGAACTTTTCAAAATGACAAAGATGTACTACTGTAGAACAAAAGGATTGCTGCTCCCTCTGGTGGCCAATATCTTTAACTTAATTCCTTTGTGCTAGCCTGGTTGGAAGCTGTCCATTTAATCAATGCTATCAGGAATAGCAATAGCAATAGCACTTAGACTTATATACCGCTTCATAGTGCTTTACAGCCCTCTCTAAGCGGTTTACAGAGTTAGCATATTGCCCCCAACAATCTGGGTCCTCATTTTACCCACCTCAGAAGGATGGAAGGCTGAGTCAACCTTGAGCCGGTGAGATTTGAACCGCTGAACTGCAGCTAGCAGTCAGCTGAAGTAGCCTGCAGTGCTGCACTCTAACCACTGCGCCACCTTGGCTGATGAGGAACCTCATCAGATATTAAGAAATGTTTAATTTACGTATAATTAAAGTGGTGTTAGTATGAATGGGAATTACTGTAAGTTGAACATTGAGACACAATTGTTAAAAATGGCAACATATTCATGTCTCTGTCCAAACAAGAAAGGGCCACAGTTCCAAGTACAGGATGCTTCAGTAGCTTCTTGGTCCCTGATACAGATCTAGCCAAGTTCTTTCCCTTTAAGATATTTGAGCAAATACCTTTGCCAGTAGTCTAAAGCCTTCTGCAGATCCTGGAAGTGTGAAGGTTTAAAAAATATTTTGGGGAATGTGAAGAAATTCCGTGAGAAGTCCAGATGATGTAAGGGCCATCCAGGTAATGGGCGGAGAAAATTGAGGAACAAACAAGGAGAATGTTTCCTCTTGCAGGTGGGCTCCTATCAGAGGGGTGGGCAGACTCATTTTGTGTTTCAAGGGTTTTCTATTCGCCATGGTGGCTCCAAGCCTGGCAAGAGTGAAAAGCACCACCCGGAGCAACTGACTGGAAATGCTGCATTAATTTAGAGAACAAGAGCCAGCAGTGAAGATATACTTTATTGTATGAATTGAAATCTGGGCTGTGTAAATTTATTTTCATGTGTATGCTAATAGGCGATCTTGGACTTAGTGGCAGCTGACTGAGATCACCGTCTTCAAGGATTTTCATTCCTTTTCTCGTTCTTTTCTTTTTTTCACCTTCTACATCTAGAGAGTTCCTAATTCTGAGTGCAACAATGGGGCTCATTCTGGGCAAGTCATCTAGTTTTTAGCACGCAGTTTCCCTGAAGGGCAGTCTAAGTGCCACTTACCTCTGGCATGGGTACATCAGGGGCAATTTTTCAGAAATAAAAAGCCTAGCACCAACATGACAAGTTGGCTTTACACACTTGTTCTTGGAAGAGTATGGCAGGTTTATGGGAAGGCTTATAAATCTCATGGAAATTTGATAAGTAGATATCCTCCCTCAACAGATGGAAGGTTCGGGCCTGAATTTCAGGTTTATATCAGAGCATATGAACACCACTTATAAGCAAAGATTGATACATGTTCATATCTGAATGCAAAATCCATGAAAACTATATACTTTTGTACAGGTAGTCCTCAACTTACAATCACAATTGAGTTCAAAATTTCCACTGCTAAGCAAGATAGTTGTTAAGTGAGTTTTGCCTCATTTTACCACCTTTTTTTTTTTTTTGTTTTTTTTTTGTTAATCACTGCAGTGTCCCACAGAGTTTTGCCTCTTTTTTCCTCTTTTTTTTTTTTTTGGCCACACTTAAGTAAATCACTGCAGTGGTTAAGTGAATCATGTGGCTGCTTAAAATCTGGCTTCCCCCATTGCTTGTCAGAAGCCGTCTGGGATGGTTAAAGATGGCCATCTCATGACCCCAAGACAGTGCAACTGTCATAAATACATGGCAGTTGCCAAGCATCTGCATCTTGATTGTGTGACCATGGAAATGAAAACCGGTCATAGGTCACTTTTTTTCAGTGCATTTGTAACTTTGAATGGTTGTTAAATGAATGTTTGTAAGTCAAGGACTACTGTAGAGGTTTGCATGATTGAGACCATGTTCAAATGACACCATCACATGTATATGCTTCTTGGTCTTTGGTACTGTGGCGGAATTACCAATTGAATGAGAGGGATACTTTTTAGGGAAAATAGAAAGACATTTCAGCTTGGAGTCAGTTTGGGGGGAGGGGAAAAATCTGAGATCAGCAATAAAGTATCTATTTGGGCCTATACAGAGTGGTTCTAGTTACTTGTGCCTGACAAGTATCTACATAAATTTATGTAACAGTGTTGAATATGAATTCCGCTAACTTTATTTTATATGCTTCCTACTGAAGACTCTTTCCAGAATTTATCTTAGCAGAATATTGGTTGTATTAAATATGAAACCTTAGTGCACTATATAATGATATAATGCCATGAGAGATTCTACTTGGGAATTATAATTACATCTCAATGAATTTCACTAGAATTCAAAGATTTTCTTTATTTGAAATACAAAACATTTACAGCATGCAAGTAGTTAGCTATCCTCTCCAAATCATTTATTTATCCTCATATAGTGAGAATAAACCATTGTACCAATAGGCTGACTCTTTCATTTCATGTCTAAGTTAGAGATAATTGTATCAGTAATGTTAGGTAGATTATTTAGTTCATCTCCATAAATAATGTCTTCCATGTTACTCAACTCTTATCCTAAGCCATTTTTAGAAAATGAACTTAGAGGAATAGAAGACTCAAGGACCATAAATTGAAACATTGCATTTACAAATACAAATGCATTTAACAATTCTAATGTAGACTGATTTTAAATTTGCAAAACCATCTATTGTCCTGTCATGCAACATACCATAGGTGATCCAAAGAATTAAAAGGGAGTTGTTTTGAAAGTCTAAGTTGCAATTCTTAGTAAACTTCATATTTTTTTTAAAAAACCCTCCGGGTATTAAAAAATTGTACATTTTAAGGTACATGCTAGGTACAGTTTATTTAATTTACACAGGCATATCAGCACCAAAACCTGTGATACATTACATACAGGAATGAAACTACCATAAACAACCATGAGAAAATATCTTGCTTCATTTGAATATCCTGCCAAGAAACCAAATTTGAATTGTGCAAACTGAATCGGGATTAGAATATGTTACTGTTGAGAAATTGGCATAGGCTATTGCTACTGAAAACACTAAGAACCATTACTTAAATACCCATTTCCCTTTGTACAAGTCCCCTCTTGTGTTGCAGAGGTCTTTTCATTTTATGTCTGGAGAGTTTATTTTAAACACAGAACTGTGTTAGATCAATTCCAAAACTTTCAACAGCTTGGCTGATTAAAAACAAGTCCAAACTCTAAAAATTATTTTAAAAATCATAAATGAGAAGTTATTGGGGAAAAGCCTAATTTTTCTATCATTAGGTAAAGGTAAAGGTTCCCCTTGCACATATGTGCTAGTCGTTCCCGACTCTAGGGGCAGTGCTCATCTCCGTTTCAAAGCCAAGAGCCAGCGCTGTCCAAAGACGTCTCCGTAGTCATGTGGCCGGCATGTCTAAACGCCAATGACGCACGGAACGCTGTTACTTTCCCACCAAAGGTGGTCCCTATTTTTCTACTTGCATTTTTTACGTGCTTTCGAACTGCTAAGTTGGCAGAAGCTGGGACAAATAACGGGAGCTCACCCCGTTACGCTGCACTAGGGATTCGAACCGCTGAACTGCCAACCTTTCAATTGACAAGATCAGCGTCTTAGCCACTGAGCCACCGCATCCCTTTTCTATCATTAAGCTTCATCATAATACAAATACTTTAATTTGTAAAAAAGTTAGTCATAAAAATCACAGAAAACCTTTATCTCCAAGTGCTTGTGAACTGTAACAAGATACAAAACTAGCATAAATCTCCATTGCTGCAGTTTATTCTTCTACTCCTATAAACCTTACGATTGTTATGAGAAAGCCTTCTAAATCCTTTAGAATTTATCGTGCAGGAAGTCCCTATCAAAAGCATTCTTTGAACTTCCTGAAGTGCCATTCTAAAGGGCAAAACTCTCATTTAAGAAAAAACAAAAACAGGGCTTGGGACTTTTTTGCAAAAACAAATAGACTAATTAATTTGTCTGAGAAGATGTCTGGAAAACATACATTTATAGAAATCTAGATTTACAAATTAATTACAGTGAAAGTTCAGTATAGCTCAATTTCCATAGTCATCTAACATTTCTGGTGTTTTTAAACAATTAACTTTGCTCCTGTTTTTCAGTTTGCTGAAAATTAATGAATCCATTCTTATTCTCAAGCTTTAAACCAAATTTGTAGTTTGCAGACTACTCTAGACTCATTTATAGAACATTGTAGAATTTACTTGTAGAATAAAGTTTATTACAGTAAAAAAAAAATGCAAAATAAATTCCCAATTTCTCCAAATTTATACAGCTCTGATGATTGATAGGCTCATCAAGAGGAAGCAGAATGTTTTCATCTCATCATGCTATTCTGTGTATAGTCAGGAATAGGACAAATTAAAGTCATTGCCAAATCTTTTCATGTCAATCTATATTTATTACTTGCTATACACAGTATTAACTCAATAATCCAGTAAGAGATATTTAACTAAACAGTTACATAGCTTTACAAAAACACTTTCTTAGTTCTATGTTTTTGAGATTTCAGTGCCTAAAGGCAACAGTCGTCATAAACACATCTCAGTAATTTCATACTGTACAAATAATTTTAGTCTTAGTCTCTATACAGCCACATAGGCAAAATTAATGTACAGCCGTATAGGCAAAATTAATGTACAGTGTTGTTCTAATTCATGAGTGGGTCAAGTAGTGTAATTAAAGTGGTAAAGTTTAAAACTAATTTCAACATAGCTCCACACTTCCTAAGACCATTAAATATACATAAATTAAACTAGGAAATTTTAAGATGTTGCTTAACATACATTCAACTTGGCACAGTGCAGACTAAATTTAAGACGTGAATGACAGATCATGTAATGAGACCTACATTTTAAGTTATATGTCAATTTTCCAAAAAAGAAAAAAGAATTCTAATTTGCTGGGACTCAATTAGCCAAATCCAAAAATGAGGAGAGCTGTACAGATGGTACAAATTTATACAATTTTCTAATTTTCAAGGAATCACTCTCATTGCGCAATATCCAATTCTGATCATGTTGTGTGTACTTCTCACCATCTGGAAATAACCAAAAGGACATGCATAAATGAAACGTGCTTACAATTCTTAGTCTCCAAAGTGTAACTTTACACAAATATTCATAATTATATACATTTATTCAAAAAATATACAATCTCCATGACGTCAGTAATGATTATATGATTCTAATCCTAGTGTACAATTCTGGTAAGTTTTTAATTCATTCCTTTTTGTATTTGAAGAAGTTTTCAAATTTCGTACATATAAAGTAAACTACCAGTTTAAAGTAATCAACCAACCTTGATTATCAAAATTCATGCATTCTATTGACGAGCTCCACCTCCACGTACAGCAACTGGCTGACTATTTTGGGTAAAAGCAGTTCCACCACGAATTGCATTTGGATGAGTTGGAGAAGCAGCTGGATGTTGACCAGGACGAATAGGCTTAGCTATATGGAAAAAAAAAAGTATAAAAGATAAAGCAAAGCCATGTGACAAATTAAAATGTGATCAATATGATAGATTAAATGGAAGCAAGAAATATTTAAGATCCAGAAAAGTATTTCAACATATTTCAGTTGAAGATGGCTCTTTACAATTAGTTGAACATTTGTAATTAACTAATTTTTGCTTTGTTTTTCCTATTATAGGTTTCTTCGTCCGATGAACTAAGAGATTTTCAGTGTCTTCAGGACTGGGCATTAAGGTTACACTGCTGTGGGCTAGTTATTACATATATCTGATGTAGGTAATGCTAGACCAGAAAAACATATCTTGATGTTTCACAAAACAATGTGGTTTTTAAAAATTAAATTATACTTATGTTAATGTGTAATGACAATATTCTAAGATGCATTGTAATATATTTTTTTTGAAATGCAGGATATTAAACAAAGATTTTTACATGAGTGCTTCAATAGGCAAACTATACAACCGAAGAAAAAGTCTGCAACACTATCAGATTTTGGTAGATAAAGCAGCAACTGCTATATACTGTATATAAATATCTGAATACACACAGCCTGTAATTGAGAATTCATGTTTATGGAAGTATAGTTAAAGAGCACTCAGCACTTGTTCCAGTTCATCTGAATGCCCACTAAAAAGGCCAATAAATGATAGCTGACTTGTGGGAAAGATCCTAATTTCTTAGTACATTATGAAATATAACATAATTTTATTAATGAAATCCATTTCCTTTCAAAGAATTGGTATCCTGGAAAGCTGAACTATATGTACTTCTACACATAGGTGCACAGATGAGTAAAGGAATCCTGAGCTATGCTTCTGCAACCTGAAATGCTCCTTTCAAAAGGCATGGGAGAGAAATGCCCCAGAGCCCTGCTATTTGCTAAGGAAAGGACGATCTTTTTACACTAGCTCTTCTTTCCACTGGCAGACCTCATCTCCATGTGCTGTACACCACCCTATTTTCAAAGGGCGTGAGGTTCTTTTCTGAAGTGGGATTTATTATATCTCACTTCAGTCACACAAGACTCTTTTTGGAGGAGGGGGAGAGAAGGGAAGCATTCTGTTCTTTACAATCCATAATTAAAGAATGTTTGTATATAGCAAGATGTGAAAATGTGAATTCCAAGAAGTCCAGCTGCTAAAACCTAATTTTTCAGGCAATCATAGATTTTCCATACTATTGGATTCAATTTTCCCTGAAAGTCCCATTCCCTTTACTGTGCCAAAGGCCACCAGCTTCTCTAATGTGGTTTTCGTTCCAGCAACATTACTTACTGGATTCTAGTAACAGAATTAGTGCTTTTCTCTCCTCTTCCATTTCTCTTTCCTTTTGTGCCATACTTTTAACTGCAAGTACAGGTCATTCAGTTCCTTTGTACTGTAAAAATACTTGCTGTATTTTAATCATCGCTATACACAAAACAGATTTTGAGGCTGGGGAATTTCAAAAATTCCACAACAACAACCCAAATAAAATTAAGGGATTAACAGTCGAACAGTATGCACATTTGTTATATTCCATTATTTTAAAATCTGTGTGTGTAAACACATCATGTTTATGCTTCATTTGTTCTACTTACCAATCTGTGCTGAATGTGCCTTTCTGATCATGTTCTTTGATCTCACTGCTTCTTTAATTCGGTCTACTTCTTGCTGGTATCGCTTACGATCTCGTGAAGCATTTTCTTTTGCTTCTTTTAATGCAGATTCCAAAGCTTTAACTCTTTCAGCTGTAGCTCTAAGCCGTTTCTCCAGTTTCGGAAGTTCACAACGAAGATCTGCATTATCACGTACCAACTGGACATACAATAATGTGTGTGAATTTGTGCAACAAATTTTACAGATTATTGTCAATTTCTACTAAGTATGCAATAAAGCACTTCTATCACACAAAATAAGTGTTCAATCATAAACAATGTAATTGATTTTTCCATTTAATTTCTATAAAATATTTTGAAGAATTTACTCATTTTAATCTAACACCACCACCCCACCTGCAACTCTTTTATAAACTAAAAATAAATGATATTTCTAAATGGTATCATCTAAGTGAATGAAATGTTTTAGGTACAATTTAGAAGAGGCTCTTCAGAGCATATGAATGTGTGACAGTAGCACTTGTCTTATCTCCAGCTACATCATCCTGAAAAGAGATGTAGCTGCTTAAGTCCTAAGTTGGAGCCCCACAAATCCCAAATCACCTCATCCAAATTGATTCTGAAGGTTGTGCACCTATACTATCTACTAACACAAACTGACAGCTTAGAAAATGAATACATTGTCAAAGTCTTAAGACCAAGTAAACGTCATAATAGAAACAGAAAAGCTTTCTGACGTCTGATGATATGCCTTACTAACTATTCTTAGTAATCAGTAATGACTCTAACTCCAACTCTTAACACGGATACAATACTGGCTATGATGGCAGCAAATCCATGTAGCTCAGGGTTGGCATATCACATTATTTATTTTCTGCAAACTTGGCTTTTATTTATATTCCCCCTTTCTTATTTTTATAAATAACTCAAAGCAAATATTCCTCTCTCCCCCTATTTTCCCCATAACAACCACCCTGTGTGGTGAGTTGGGCTGAGAGTGTATGACTGGCCCAAAGTAATCCAGTTGGCTTTCATGCCTAAAATGGGACTAGATCTCACACTCTCCTATCCTAAAGGTGCTTTTTTTGAGAGACAGCAGGACTTTCTTTTCTTTTCTTTTTTTGAAGACATAACAGTTGTCATCCAAGAAGCGAAGAGTCTTTAAAAAACAAAACAAGCAAGTCCAGCTGCCTCTTGAAAAAAGCACCTTTGGGACAACCATGACCTGGATGACTGAGAATTTCCATAGTCACACTCTCCTGCTTTCTAGATTGGTATCACAATCACTAGATCAAACCGACTCATTGGTGCAGGAGTTTTGAAGAAATACATTTTCTTGGTTAGTAGGCATTATATATCCAATTATCCTGCCTAACTTTGCAGGTCCTTGAATGGGATGATCCTCTTAAGTAGATATTAATATGCAAGTGACTGATGCCCTGTTGTTGGTAGATCATTTGACGGATAAAGTGGTGGTTCTGTTTGTTTGTTGACAGCTGTGTGGCTTATTGGGAGGGTGTGGTTCTCTTTCTCCAATAATTGCACTCTAGTTGCTTTTTGCTTGTTGGTTGTTGTTCATAAGGAGGTAACTCCAGTTTATCTAGATGTTGATTGATTGCCATGTGATGGGGGGAACTTTATGTGGAGCTGATCCTCTAATGCCGAGTATTTGCTTATGACAATTTGATAGAGCCATAGATCTCTCTTTCTTTGTTACTGAGCTTTGGGGTTACTTAGGGAACTATGTAAGGATTTTGTTATTACAGAGCAAAACTTTATAAAACCATTGTTAAAGTAGCTTTTTTAAATAATGCAAACAAAAATATAATATTATTACAGTTTACCTGTTTGTGGACTTTTGTGAGTTGTTCAAGATTGTTCTCTAGAAAAGAAATCTTCTGTTTCTGAGCAGCACTCCCGCCAGTATCATCTGAATCAATCTCTGCACTCTTCGATAAGAAGAGATACAATTGGAGTTTAGATTTTTGCAAAATGAAAATCCAAAATATTAAATACATTTTAAAATAAAGAACTGAGTGTGACATTACCTTCTTAACCCTGGTGGCCAAATCTTGAACAAAGAGTTTTCTGAGATTATGCAGAGTCTGCAGTTCTTTGGCCTAACAAGCATAAGAGTATTAGAATTAAGATTTCTCTTGGTAAAGTAGTTCAAGAATTTCAAAGATTTTTTTCAGAATATACAGCTTACCACAGTCTCCTCTAAACCTTTTAGGTCTTGCCTTGCTTGTTCTCTTCTGTCTTGCATAACACTGAAATCATAAATTAAAATTCATTAAACTTTTAGTAGTTGTTCTCAAGTCTCTGGGGATTTTTAAATAATATGAAAAATAAAACCTAGACTAATAAATTAAACATATAAATAGATTCCACAATTTAAACACTGAATTACATAAGAAAAATATTGATTAAAAAACAATGTCGATCTTATGCAAATTTATACACAACACTTTGGAAGCTATGACCCAAACAAATGAAATTATTTGGCATTTTATCTATATTATTTATTATATGCATTTGCAATCAATATTGCAGAAGCATGTATGTATATTGCATGAAATGTAATGGAACAAATGCAAAGTAATCCATCTTTAAAACAATTATATTATTCAAAGAATGGCACAACCAGCCACCTGCCAAAGCCCTAATTGCACCCATCTTCCATCTCAGAACAACTATAAAAACCTAATCCTGGCATACTCGCAATTATTAAGGATAAGCTATATCTCTCCTGTTTTTCTTTGTAAGAGAAAGATAATGAACAAATATTTAATTAATATTTACTAAAATCCAGTTCTAAATAATTTCCAGAACTTCTAAGAACAGATGCTTTTAAATTAGTCTGAAAATAATATTTCCTAATTAACAACCATTTGTAGGAAAATATAAGATGGTAAAAGAACACAATATCTCAGAATCAGAATTCACAGGCCTGGAAGCCAATTTTTTGAAAAGTATACCAAAATGAATAGCATCAACTGATTTTTATTACATAATATATCTAAATATAAATTGTCTTTACTTACGTAAGTTCATGCAATTTCTTGCTTTTTTCCTGATCCAAAGTTTTCAGCTTATCATGTTCAATTCTGAGCCGTTCCTGCTCTAGTATTATCTTCTGATTTTGACTGAACACAGAAACAAAAATTAAGTGAACTGAGCAATGATGATTATTTACTTTGTGACATATTAAATTGATTACGAATTTTGATATCTCAAAAACAAGATGACAATCAACCATACAGGCCCTAACACTTATTTTGGAACCAACGGATAACTGGTTTAATTCCCAACAGGTCTGAGCTACAAGATGAACTTAGTTGATTTTAACTAAAAATTGTTTATATTTAGTAGGAATGTGGAAATTAATGCCCATTCTAACTTATCAAGCCCCTGTACCCCAAGCCTCCTCCTTGTTATCTGCAGCAAGATCTGTACCTCAAATCCAGTATTTCCAAACAAGGATGTTGGGCTTGTTCACATCTTAGCCAAAAGACATAAAGTGGCACAAATCAAGTACAACCACTCTTGAAATCAATCAATCAATCAATCAATCAATTGAAAGACCCTACAAGGTTAACTGGGGAAAATGCAGGTTGGCAAGGCAGAAAAGAGTGTTTTGAAGTGGAATAATTAAGCTTGGGAAAGCCACTCCTGCAGACTTTCCTTCAAAATGTCTTATGCCCTTTCCAATGGGGCAGATAACACAGAGAGCACCGATGTCCTCACTTCACAATATGGCTTCAGCCAATTCATTTGCTGCATGCCTTCTCTCATCGCAAAACAAAACAAAACAAAAGCAAAAGCAAAGGAAGGAAGAAATCTTTAGTTGCTGTTTCACACTTTCTCTTACTGGGAAATCGTACAGCAGCTGCTGCCACTTCATCAGTCATGCTTCCCTCCAACAGGGAAATTCAATTCATTTTGCAAGGTGAGAACAAAAGTGATGGTTTCTACTTCATCTTGCATTTAGCATTTGTTCTCCATGCTGATGGATACAGGGTATTTATTTTCACCTCCTGCAGACAAACTATGTTCCATAACTGGTTCCATTCTTTCAATCAAATCGGGTGAAAAGATGGAGTAGATCCAGTTCTGGAACCAGAACCCATTCTGTTACCTAGATCTGAAGTATGTCATTGTTTCTTTAAGGTGGATATTTTTATTTTATTTCTACTGTGCTTTTTAATTTTGGGGCAAAAAACTGCAAAACTGAAAAAAAAAAAGAATATAAAAAAGGTATTTCTGGCCACTGTGGTCACCAAAGTTTTATCCACCTCCTAAACAAGGCTGACATATAAGTATGTAAAATCAAAGAAAATGGTGCACTTAAAAATCTATTTCATAAGCAAAAATAAATTATTCCCACCAATCCCACTCATTACGACAAAGCAGTATGCAAAACTTACTCTTGCAAATCAGTTATTAATTTTTCTTTTGCCTCAATTTCATCTCTCAAGCTGCTAATCTGCTTCTGATGAGTCTCACGGTGACTTTGGATTTGCTGGTCAACTGCTTGCTAAAAGAACCAAACGTTCTGGTTATTTTACAGCATAAGGACAAACAATGTACTTAGTTAATTCTTTTTAAAGAATTATTAAAATGTAGGTTGACTTGCCTTGACCTCATTTGCAGTCTGAACTTTGTTCAGATGTTCCTTCTCCATTTCATGAACTTTTCCTAGTAAAGAAAGGGGGGGGGGGAGAATTCACCTTTAAAACACATAATCAGATAGTATAAAAAGTCCTCTAATACTTGTAATCTTACATAAATACAAGTATCCTGAATGATCAAACTAGCAAGCAACCCAGTAAGTATTCTGTTTCAGCAGACATCTCTGAGAAATTCACCAGTCAACCTGTCTTTCACACACATAATTTATTCATTGGATTTACAGGCAGTCCTTGAATTATGATAGTAATTAAAGCAGAATTTCAATCACTAAGTGAAGCAATCATAAAGCATGACATCATGTGACTTAGAGACAGGAATCCCGGCAGTCCCCATTACCATTGTTGTCAGAATCCCAGTGATTGTTAGGCATGGGCCAACCCCAATCCAAGCCATTCCCAGCTTCCTTTCTTCCCTGAGCCTTGGTAAAGTAAAGTACTGCCTGCTCTGCCTTTTCAATTTTCTGCAAGTCTTCCAAGGCATCATGGGGATGGCATGTGCTGTTTGAGGAACAACATGAGTAGAGTTGGGAAGAAGCCCTAGCCTGGTCAGCAGTTGCCTTGCACAAGACCAGGCACACATGAGCGGTAGCGGAAGACTGCGAAGGTCAAGTGCATGCAGCAGGCCTGTGGAGCATAGGCGATAGGGGCAGCTAGAGCTCTGCACTCTGGCTCACCATGTTGTGGTGCTAGAGGCAGCACTCCTTGGCAGCAGCACCACTGAGACTAAAGTAAAGGCTGAAGGATGGTGGCAGCCAGCTGAGACTGCTGAAGGTCCCAGGCCTCTACATCTGTCCTGGCACTGCCACCACTGAGGAGTATTGCTGTGTACTGCAGTCAAAAGGGCAGAGATTGGGAGGGGAGATAGGCAAATGGAGGAAGTTGAAACCTTCCTCTGGTGGTAAGGTTGGGTGCACTGCCTAGCGCCCAAATCTTAATCATGTGAATGTGGGGATGCTGCAATGGCTGCAACTTCAGGGACTGGGTGGAAGTACCATTTCTTCAGCCTCCTTATGATTTGTCACTGAACAAATGGTTGCAAGCAAGACATACATATATATTATAATGAGGACCCAGATTGTTGGGGTAATATACTGACTCTGTAAACCGCTTAGAAAGGGTTGTAAAGCACTGTGAAGCGGTGTCGAAGTCTAAGTGCTATTGCTATTTCCTTTACAAGCTGAAAGCATAACTCCACTCAACTGTTCTAATGAAATCATCCTGTGAGGTGACGTATGCTAACAGAGTGATTAATTCATAGTCATCTATAGAGCTTTTATAGCCAACTGAGGCCTTGAACTTGTCTTTCTAGTCTTAATCCATCACTTTAATATCAATATACACTCTTACATGTGTGATTAAAATATGCTTACTAGGAAATACACTACCATTCCCTTATTCCAGAGATGTATCAGTTAACATAATTTAGAACTTCAACTTCTCAGCTTATTAATCATGTTCTTAACCATCTACACAAAAACAATAATATAAAGCAATACATACTTTGGGCATGGAGCTCAACTAGCTCCTCATTAAGAGAATCCACAGACTCTTCAAGCTGTCTTTTCTTCTGTTCCACATTCTGAAGATATTCTGTAAGTGATTTGATCTTGGCTTCGTGCTTCAAGATGAAAGCAGGATTGATATTTCAATGAATTAGAGACATGTATCAGAGATTTAGAAAACTGATGGTTTAAATAAAATATCAAAACACACATATATTGAACAATTTCCAGAAAATTTAAAGACCAAGTTGAAGAATACTTTCTGAATCATCTGTATTATGCAAAGTCAAATGTGTCCTTTTTCAAATAATTCAATTTTATCAATCTTTAATGTCTTTACTTTTCTTGCTCTATTACTGAATTATAGGAAGGAATTTTATTCAAGAAACACTAATGATACATCAAGTAAAATAGGAATGTGAGAATTACACTTGAGAAAGTCCAAGAATATGGAAGTCTACTAAATCCCTTGCATTTTTTAAACTGCTCCATTATAAAAACAATTTGCATTATCCAAATGGGGATAAGTACATTTCCTTTCTACATTAAACGTGCTTACTAAGTATTTCATTAGGATTTTAAGGTCATCCCGGTAAAGAAAAAAACATTGCTGCCCTAAGAAAAAAAAATCCGTTCATCTGGATTTCCTTGCACATTTTCTGACAGTATTGGGAGTTGCCAGCATCAGACACAGCTATTTCCTTTGAATACGGTAATTACAATTTCTCTTTAGTTTAGATGGAAAACTTGAACCTACAGAAGCCAGTAAGAAGATACACTTTCATTACAACTGTAGCTTAGACATACTGAGAGCTGTAACCTAAGCTATAAAATATGAGAATTGCTGAGATTTTGTATACCAATTGTGTAAAAAAAACCCACCAAAATTCAAACCCACCAAAAACTGCTCTCAAGCTCAATTTCAGTTATAATGTTCAAGCAAATAAAATCTAATATTCATAACTTAGAAAAAGCTGTTCCATTTCCAATGCATACCCACATATCCAATTACTTTTGTACCAGAAATGGCATAATGAGCACACAAGGTATCAGTGATGTAGAGGAACCCCAAGATTTTCAAGCATTCAGAAAAAGTATTTTATAATACTTTTATTATTATAATTATTATTATTATTAAGGACTCAGCACATTCACTGGCAACAGAATACTAACTTTCTCTTCTCTACAGGGAGAGGATGGAAAATGAATTATACCCTCACTAACAGCCATTTTAAAATTGTGGTACCCTAATCTCCTTCTCCAAATACTTTGGCCACCAAATGAGAAGGAAGGACTCACTGGAGAAGAGCCTAATGCTGGGAACAATTGAGGGCAAAAGAAGAACGGGACGACAGAGAATGAGGTGGCTGGATGGAGTCACTGAAGCAGTAGGTGTCAGCTTAAATGGACTCCAGAAGATGGTAGAGAACAGGAAGGCCTGGAGGAACGTTGTCCATGGGGTCGCGATGGTTAAGACACGACTTCGCAACTAACAACAACAATCTCCTTCTCCTTTGCCCTTGTATTATACTAAACAAGATCTTCAAATTCCCAGGTAGGGTGGCTATTGAAGAACATCATATTGAACAAGGTTGTTACAAAGTACCAACAGAACAAAATCAAATTTACCTGTGAAATACGAAGCTGACAGGCTGCTAGTTCCTTTTCATTGTCTTCCATTTTCTTATTGCTTTCTGTTTGTGTACTTTCTAACTGCTTACATCGTTTTACCATAGTCTTTACTTCAGATTTCATTTTACTTATGTAGAGTCTTGCAACCGTGAATTCCTCATCTATCATACCAGTTCCTTCTGGCTGCTAAGAAAGAATTAATGTTTAGCTTCAAAAGTTTCAAAGTTCATAAAATAATCCAGTAACTTATTCTGAGTTCATATATTATTTAGCTTTAGACAATTTCCTTCCTAGTAAAGTGTCAACCATATTCTTAATTATGAAATTCTATTTTAAATGAGATTGTAGCAAAAGCGACGTACAAACTATATCTAACTCCATTTCAATGTGGCAGATTTGGGGCTTTCTGATTTAACATTAAATGTTTCTGTAAAAGTATTTGTTTTAAAACTGTTTTTATTGCCACTTCTGACAATATCTACAGTAGATTTCTTATAAACTATGGTTATTGATAGTTGCTGTATTGTCATCAAAATAACAGACGCTCATGGGAAATGGCAAGTATACTTTTAAAGCTGTCTTAAAAGAAACGCATGTTTACGCAATATTTCTCATGCATACTGTAATGAGTATTTTTAATGATAAATTAATAATGAAAAGAGAAAACATACGATGATAGGGATGTGCCACTCAGGGACAGGATGGATTTTGAATCTTAATGGTTCATTAGATGACTTACCTTTACATCGTTGTTTCCAACTGCAATTCCTATTTCTGCCAGATCTTTTAACAGAGATGCCATCATTTCAGTTGCACGTTTTTTCTGATGATTGGTCATTTCTTTAAGTTTTTGAAGTTCTCCATCTATACTAGCCAATATTATCTGGAACAGGAAAAAAAATATTGTTACCCAGATAACATTATCAGCAGGCAAAAATCAATTCAAGAGTTCTGCCTTAATTCTAAGAACTTCAATTTTCATTCAAGTAGTCATAGTTTGTTTCCTAAGGGAACATTCTTTCTAAGTTCTGTGAGCTCAGGAATGATAGACTCTAGAATTATTCTCACTGTACTCCAAAAGATTGGCATGATCATGAAAGCTTCTGCCTCACTGTCAGTCATCATTAAAGCCATCGGGCACAATTATTCAGTCAAGCTATTGAAGTTACAAACAACTGCCAACTCCCATAAACCGCATAGTATTGGTTGCTTTTCTTTTTATTTCTTTCCTTTCTCTGATCGCTGAAGCCTTTGGACAATGCTGCAAGAAAAACATAATCTCAGAAAAACTACTGGAAGCAGAAAATGGAATTCCCGCATTTAACTCTTGCCTCTGCACCTATTTATCTTTGGCATTTAAACCTAATTATTAACCAGATGAAAAAGTTCTATATCCTAGAAGTTGCAATTGACTTATTATGATCCTTAAATATTTTACATTTCAATGTGTATGAAGACAATCATTTTAAAATAAAAAATTGAGAATAAGTTACATTTTAAAAACGGGTATGCAGAACCTTAAACTCTCAAATACAAGTTTCTGTTTGAAGTTTCTTAACATGTCAGTGAAAATCAGACAAGATGCAACAAGCCCATGACATAAGGCATATAATTAAATGAAGCCCTCTGGGAAGTTGTGTATCATAGATACAATCCATATGGGGATCTTTAAATAAGATGTTCCAAACTATGACTATTACACAAAGTTGGTCAAGAATACAAATTACCTTTATGAATGCATGTTATCAGAACCAAATTCTTTGGTATACAAAGTTGCATGTAATATAATAAGGCCCAAAGCAATGTGGAAAGGCACTACTGTAAGTGATTGTACAGATCCATACATATTTTTTAATAAATAAAACAAACATACAGAGGCTTCATGCTATCTTCCTGAGACGCATCGGTTTGCTTTCTGTGAATAGAGTACTGTATTGTATTTTGAAGTGAGCAATGTGCAATCTAATGTTTGGGACCCAATTTCAGCCTTTTATTCAATTTCTCATTAATATTAACATGTGTCACTAACATCAACTGGAATATACCTTCTATGAAACATATATTAAATACAAATAAGAAAGAACGGGGGTATTATAACATTATACTGTCTCAAACTTTCAATTGTTCTCAAAAGGTTGTATCTCTCAAAGAAGTAAACACGAATTTGTTCTATAGTAGCAATACTACTAATTAATTAGAGACACTGCATATCTAGAGCACAGGGGTGGGTTCTGGCTTGCCTTGCTGCCGGTTCGCTTCCTCACACGCCGCATGGGCGCACGTGCGCATGCGCAGTGCTAAAAACCCAGCTTCTGCGCATGCGAAGCAAAAAAATAAAATGTGCGGCATCTACAGCGCCACCGAGAGCGCCGGTTCGGGGGCGTGTCCAGCCGGTCATCGCTGCCGGTTCGGCGAGCGGGAGGAAATTCCCGCTACCGGTTCTATAGAGCCAGTCTGAACCGGCAGGAACCCACCTCTGCTAGAGCATAAATGAAGGTCTTCCATTTGAATTATATTATTATTAAAAAGACGTTTAATTATATATAATTTTTATCAAAACTTTTAAACACGATAAAAGCTAACATAAAGTAATATAAAATAAGGGAGGAGGAAGAAAATTAAATCAAAGAAAAAGCAAAAAGTGCACGAAAAAGAAAGTTTAAGAAAAATAGAAAAGAAAGAAAATATAAAGAACTAGCTTCTGATATTTTTCACAGCAGTTGTAGCAATAGCAATAGCAATAGCACTTAGACTTATATACCGCTTTACAGTGCTTTACAGCCCTCTCTAAGCGGTTCACAGAGTCAGCATATTGCCCCCAACAATCTGGGTCCTCATTTTACCCACCTCGGAAGGATGGAAGGCTGAGTCAACCTTGAGCCGGTGAGATTTGAACTGCTGAACTGCAGCTAGCAGTCAGCTGAAGTAGCCTGCAGTACTGCACTCTAACCACTGCGCCACCTCGGCTCCTGTATTTGTAAGTACAAATATACTTTGACCTCTCTAAAGTTATATCATATTGCTTTTTTTTCCTATTAAGAAGCATTTAGAAGTATTTTCCTGAAGCTGTATTAGTGCAAGTTAAATAAATGTTCATATCATCTTTAAACATCTAATTTTAATATCAGATATGCAACATATCTATTTTTATAAATTAATCCACATATGGATTTGAATAATAGCATATAGAGTTAACATGGCCACCCAGAATCACTGTAACAGTAAGCTGGACAGCTTATTTATTTCATTCCTATGCAGCCCATCTCATTCTCATTATTGAGCAACTCTGGATAGCTTATAATGCTATAAATAACAGTATAAAATAACTACAATAAATACAATAAATTTAATAAATAAAATAAATGTTAAACAGTATTTGGAAAAAGACCCACATAGGCGAGGTTTTCAGTTAATAGTTATACAGTGTGCACCTGACAACCAAAGTTTGGTTTATTGAAGAAAGCCCTTCTATTATCTTACCGATTTCTGATTCAATTCCTCACTTAGTATTTCATATTCCTTTGCCTTGTCTTCAACTTCTTGTGACTTTTGATCATAGTTGACAGCAAGTTCCTCAAGGGCCTGGAGAACCTCTTTTACCTCTTCTTTAGAAGCATCATTTTCAGCCTGAAGGCGATTCAGTTCAGCTTGCATATTGTCTTGGTCCCGTCTGGTGGATGCTAGAAGCTATTTTAAAAAAAGACCACTAGTAAATATTCTTTAATAGCTGTTTCTTAAGCAACAATGAACATATTACAGAAGCTTAGGGTAATTAATTGTTAGGGTAAAATATACCTACACAATTTATTTTAAGGCTCTATAACGACTTTGCTCACTATTTTAAATCTTGTTGGGCTCTATATATATTTACAGACCTCCATTCAGTGATTTGTAACATAGGTCCATAGAAACCAGTATTCTAATCAAAAATATAAAATCATCTTTTGTGAAACATTGACACCATGAGCTATATTTCTCATACTTTAGTAACAGAAACCACTTTTTTTACAATAAGCAATATATTTATTTTGCACTATTATGCTTTTTTTCTTCTGTTCACAGTATGTAAACAGTAGTAAGTCACCTCTTCCTGATCCAACATCTGTGTTTTCAGTTTTTCCACTAATTGACTTTGTTGATTAATTTCTTCATCCTGAATAAAAAATGAGAAAGATAATTATTCAACTGTAACACTCATTAAATAAGGTGTTTATTAATCCTATTTAATATCAAGAAAACAATCAGTATCCAAAAAGCAGAGTCAGATATTCTACATGTCAGATAGCTTTTATTAACATTGAAGAGAACTTCATAAGAAGTGTTCCTAGTGCCAGGAAGGTCCCTCTTTCAAATCTAAAAGGACTTTTCAATGCAATTTATGCGATAGGATAGAAGCAGTTCTATCACATTTGTTTTGTCTTAACAGAAATAGTAATTATAAACTAGATCTGACCCAAACTTCGAAGATGCTCAGAGAAGTTCTTTAGATCCTGTAAGATTTTCAGAATGTGAATGCTTAGTTCTAAAAACATATAAATATATACATGTCAGCACCTCCTTTGATTGTATCAATGGCAATAAGATGGGACTGCCAATTTACAAAATAGCATGCACTGAATAAATTGAATCAAATTATTTTGATTGATCAATAACTTGCAATTATTCATTCCATTTTCTCTGTCAAACACAATTTGGTCTTTGATGTATTCATTTCCAGATCCATAATTCTCATTGCATCATACAATCTATCATTCACCTAAAATCTTTTTGGTTAGCCAAAAATATGAATAATTTACATACAAACCTACAGCCCTCTACCAATATATCTAACTTTATGATGGGCACAATCGTAGTCTTTCCCCTAAATATTACCATCTAATGGGAGGTAAGAAGCATGCCTTTACATGGTAATCTCTGCCTTCTGGAACAATCTGCCCCTTGAAGTTTGGTAGGTCTTTACCCTCTTAGTCTTCTGTAAAGTCTTGAAGACCTGGTTTATCTCCCAAGTGGTAGGATAAGATTGGATAATTGCACATTAGAAGGTAGACTTGTACCAGGTCTTTCTTGTTTTTAATGTTTTAATCTGTTTAATCTGTATCACTTTATATATTATTTTAACTTTTGATTGGGAGCTACCTAGAGTTGATTGGGAGATAGGCAGCTTATATATATAAATATATATATAAAAGCTCCTTGACTAACTCCCTGCTCAGTGTGTGTGCGCGCGCGCGCTCACACACACACACACACACACACACACACACACACAAAAGCTCCTTGACGAATTCCCTGCTCAATGTTGAAGTTCACTAGGCGTGTCATTATATACCATTTAATTGCATTCAGCAGGCAACCTTTAACTCCAACATTCATGCAAAAGGTCATAATTCAAGTCTATTCATTTTCCTGTATATTTTCTTTAAACCCATAAATACACAATATATAGCTTGTAATACATACCTTGTCATCTAACTGTTTATACACTTTAGCCATTTCTTCTTCACACTTTCTCCTTTCGGCATCAGTAAAATTGCCAATCACTCCAATAGTAGGAGTTGGGGTATCATTAATAATCGTAATATCTTTATCCACAGCAAATGCTTCCAAATTAGCCTTTTCCTTGTCAAACTGTTCCTCAAGAGGTACAGTCTCTCCTTTAACACAGAAATTCCCAGGATATAATTACTTTCAGGAAGAAAATGTTAAAAAGTGACTTCACTTTAGACAAGCATTTATTTCATGAACCTTTTGTTGAAATTCCATTATTGATATTTATAAAAGCCATCTAGATATACAAAAAATACTGCCTTTCTGGACTGAATACAGAATGTCCATATGTGCACAGATGAAATTTAAAACAATTTAGTATTAGAACCACAGATGGGATTCAACCGGTTCTCACCGGTTTACCCGAACCGTTAGTAAATTGCTTATGCAGTTTGGAGAACCGGTTAAAATTAAAGTGCAAGAGAGGTTTTTTTTCTCTCTCTCCCTTCAGTTAATAGCTCCACTTAACAGTTGCAGCTGGAATGCAGCCATACATGCTGAATCAAGTCAATAAACAACAGAAACTGACAGGATTAGGGGAGGGAAACCCATCAATCACCCATCTACGGATGGGATTAACCTCTTCCCTTCAGGAAGAAGGACAAGATTACAAACATTTTCATTATAAAGAGTATTAAGTAACACTTCTGTGATCAGCTGATACTCCCTGGAGTTTCTCAAGACCTTTTATAGCTGCTGCAGTGTTGGCTACTTCTTGTTTCTCCCTGATACAGGAGGAGACAATGATGCAGCTTGATCATACATGAATACATGAATTTAATGCATGTGTGGTCCAGCCAGCTGTATTGCTTCTGCTGTGAAACACCCAATTTAGAACATAGAGAACATAGAATAGAGTTGGATGGATTAATGGCTTTTGGCAGCATGCCCAGGTTTTCAATTAGCCTGACCAGCTGCTCTTAGTTTCCCTCTCAGCTGCTGTGTTTGCTTTGGGGTTGACTTTTTTAAAAAAGAGGAATGGCTGTTTTAAGTTTTTTTGCATTGTTTTAGTGGTTCCTGGCACTGTCCTTTTGGGGTGTACTTCCCTCACTCTTTTTGAAAGCCTTTAGTGATGGAGCACCCACAACTTCTGAAGGCAAGCTATTCCATTGGTTGACTGGTCTCACCCTTAGGAAAATTCTCTTTAGTCCTAGGTTGCTTCTCTCTTTGGTTAGTTTCCATCCATTGTTTCTTGTTGTGCCTTTTGGTGCTTTCTGTATCTGTATCAGTCTTCCAGGACTTGACGGGTTGTCACAGAGAGGGCTGACTTATTCTCTTTTAAAAGGAGAGTCCACTAAGGGGAAACTAAGGACCAATTTCCTGATGGGGAGAACAATTCCATTGAACAGCTTGCCTCCCGAAGTTGAGGGTGCTCCATTGCTAGCGATTTTCAAGAAAAGATTGGACAACCATTTAACCAGGATGGTATAAGGTCTCCTGCCTTCATCAGGGGGTGGGGTTGGAAGACCTCCAAGGTCCTTTCCAACTCTGTTATTCTATTCTATTCTAAATATTGGAACAGTGCTATTTTATTGTGCTATTTTATTGTGAGTTGGACTAAGAAGAAATTTCCTAAGAGTGAGACCAATCAAGTTGGCCACGCCCACCCAGTCATATGACCCATTTTCCACAGAAAACATCGGGAGCCACAAAACCTGGGTAGGTGTGGCTGGAGGGGGTCATGTGACTGGGTGGGAGTGATATTGAGTTGGCCACATCCACCCACTCACATGACCACCAAGCCACGCCCACAGAACCGGTAGTAAAAAAAATTGAATCCCACCACTGATTAGAACATAATGTCACCAATACTCTGATCTCATAAGACTTCTGCCTGATCAACAAATATATAGAATATTTAGCTGCAACACTATAGAGAATTTTACTTAATTTCAATGCTATGCTGAAAAAAGGCCTTCTGATAAGACCAATTGTAAAAGGTTGAAAATGCCTTGCAAATCCTATTACATTATATGAGTTATTTTTAAGCAAAAGCCATGGTAATGCCATTTCACATTTAATAAAAAGTGATCTCAGAATAGAAGGCTGTGAGTAACTCACCATTGCGCCATCTACTGAGCTCATTTTCAAGCCACTGGATAGTATTACGTAATGTTTTGTTTTTCTCCTTTTCTTTTTCATATTTTTTCTTCCACTGTTCTGCAGTTAATTCTACATTAACACATACTGTATTCTTGATAGTCTTGGCTCTATAAAGGCAGATTCAAGGTTAACTAAATATAGGATTGTTTAAACTGTTAGAAGATTGAAATGTTAATCTTCAACCCTAATCCTTTTTCTGAAAAATTAAAACAATATGTACATAGTTTTGTCACCTTTATGCAGCTTCACAGCATGGCACATTGTATCTAGTTCATCTTTTGTATGATTGTGAAAAGCTCAAGACAGCCATATAGCAGAAAATAACAGTAGTTGCAAATAGAAGTGTGGCAAAATAAGCCAGGTGGAAAAAAATCAGTTTACATATAACTTTGTATCCCAAATATACATCAATTTGTATTTTTGTATCCCAAAAATACATCAATCAGAAATGTATAACTAAAGGTCTAGCTTTCTATTTCTGATTATAATAATTGACAAGGAACTTACAGACTCAAATACTAACAAGCTTTAAGAAAAACATTTTAGCGAAACAAATATTAGGCAAAAACACCTGTGCATGTATACTTTATGTACACGACAGCTCAAAACTTGCATCATTCAGTCTTTGTGGCAGTCTAAAGTCTGTTTCAATGTAATCATTCTGCTTTTACAATCTCACGCTTAAGATTGTTCACTCACCTCTGACCAAATAACAGTGTAGATTTTGTTTCAGATTCATTGTAAGATGATGGGGAACAGCAAATAACAATTGTGGTTCTACAATTGCCTCCTAAGGAATCTTGTAAAATTCTGGTCATTTTACTATCTCGATATGGAACATATGTCTGCAAATAAGAAAAAGATTTTGTTTTTTTACTCTATCCTATTATAGATAGGTGAGAATATTTTGTATTTTCCCAAACCAAGAATCATTTAACTTTAATTTGGTATGGTATTTTCAACAGGAAGTTCTTATATGTAATTTTGCATAATGTAATTGAGATTATTAAAGTTATTAAAATATTCAATATATACTAAAGCAATGAAGAGAATTAACATGAGGATAACACATTTCCTAGCTGAAATTAAGCTATTTGCAACAAGCATTTGCAAATCAGATATACTTACACTATTTTCAGCTAAAGCAGAAATGACATTTCCAAGAGCTGATAGAGATTTGTTGATATTTTTAGCCTCATCCAATACTGCACCTTCTGCTCCAGTTTTACTAACCTAAAATAATGTAAAACATTGTAAGGCTAATCAATCTGTATTTTATAAATTTTGCATTGTAGTTAGACAGACAAATGTAATATAGTATTTGCCACTATAACATTTCTTTCCATATAACCTCATCCCAAATCTGTTCCTGATAATTTTTCAAAATTATGGAGAATCTGCTGAGTCTATAGGTAAGTTATTTGCCCTTTTAAAAGAAAAGCTCTAGCAAGTGCTTAGAAGAGGAATACTGCAAGTGCATGTAGCCCATATTAAAATGCAGTGTTAAAATTATAAAATGAATCAACAAAGAATCTAGAAATGTATTAAAAAAATTATAAAACAATGCAAAATGGAACAGCTATTTACAGGTAGTCTTGGACTTATGACTGCTCTTTTAACGACAGTCAGAAATTATGACGGTCTCAGAAAGACTACTTTACAGCCCATAAAGCATTTCCAGCCATCTGAAAATGTTGCAGTTCCCTTGTCACATGATTGAGATCTAGTTACCTGACAATCTGTTCACACTTTATCAACTACCCTGCAATGATGTGATAGCCATTTGCAATCTTCTCCGCCAGCTTCCCCAGAAAGTTGCAAGCTGCTGCCATTGCCAAGAAGACTCCCTCTCATCTCTGGAAGTTGGTTGCCTCCTGAGGGGAGCTGAGCTCCTTCGATGGGTTGCAGAAGTGTGTATCTGAAACCCTGAAGATTTTGCCTTTTCTCCTGCACACCATGAAAATTCCCTTCTCCACACAGAGAGGAGCTGAACCCCTTTGACAGGCAGTCCTTTTAGCCAGTCCCCAGAGATGGAGAGTCAGCATGGTTAAAGTAAGAAGAGTGGGGTGATTGAGGAGGGCGGAGATGGTTCAGCACAGAAGAGTGCCCCTTTGCTCAGACTGAAAGTTCTGCTTGAATTTTGGCAGGGAAGATTTTCAGCTTCTGAGTGGAACCTCCCAGGGTCTCCCTGACCCTCCTGAAGCACTCCTTGTTCCTTACCTGGGACTTCATCCATTTAACAGACCACACAATTACTTAACAATTGGGAGTGCCAGGATTGCTGTTGTTGAGCAAAGTATGACACCTCACTTAACAACTACTTTATTCAGCAACTGAGATTCTGATCTCAATTTGGTCATAAGTCGAGAACTTCCTGTATTTCTCCCAGTTTTCCCAGTAAATATTATAAATAATCCCATCATATAGGTAGTTGTGTATCTAGATCGAACAGCAATACAGAACTTTATAATATTATAACATTTCAACATGAATTAGGCTTAATATAATCCATATAATCAGAAATAAAAAGAATCATTATAAACATAGCCATACTCTTGACAACATTTCTCAGGTGTGGTGGTAGTCCTTCAAAGAGCCAGATAACATAATATATAATGGTTCTGCTGGTGTGTTGCATATTCTTATCACTACATAATTCTAAACAATCGTGTCTTGTAAGGAAAATAGATGGCCTTGTGTGAACTGCCTCTTATCCTCAAATTACAAAAACTCCCTTGCTCCAGAGAATGGGAGAAGAAATACTGAATACCTTAGATACACTTTTCTCTAATATATTCAAGGCAGAAGGAGAGAGCCAATGTTGGAAGAGTGAAATGATAGATTATTTTCATGTTTTTTTAAAACAGTAAACTGTTACCTTTTCACTACCTGCCAAGTCTACAAGATAAAGTTTTCCACTCAATTTCTGCTCTGTTTGAGTGTTTTCTTGCTTTACATTAATGAGAAAGATGCTATGACTTCGAGAGCTATGTTCATTCATATCTGTAAAAGAACAGTTTTAAGGCCTTGTAAATGTTCATTCTGTCAACAGCCTATACTTAATAATTGAATTATAAGTGTCTCATAAATCAAAACAGAATAAATCAATAAATTAACAAAAAACAATATATCCCTTCATCAAAAAGAACTGTATCAAATCTACAAAACTGAATATTTTATTTTTAAAGCCATATTTATTATCATTGCAATAAGGAAGTATATAAAAAAACCCAGATGCTCCTAAGTCAAGCTTGATTCATTGTGGCTATCTAGACACCACCACAAAATGGCTTGTCCCCCTCCCACCCCCCAAATATAGAAGGATTAAACTGTAAGATTCTTAAAGTCTTTCCCATCCTGGTGTCCTTCAATGTGTTGGATTATACATGACAATATATAACATGTATATGTAAAAGAATCATAGTCCCAAAGTCTCTCTATGAGCAGCTAACTGTTCCTAGAAATGGAATATCACTGCTACTTAATTACTGAAAATGTTGTAGAGAATGACTTTTCCTTGAAGGAAAAGATTTCCATCTGCATGGGAAAAAGAGCCAAAGCAGTCCTTTTTCTGTCACCAGTAACCAGGAGACAATGGACTGTAATATATCGCTAATATATTTTCATCCTCCATTTCATTTAGGAAAACCAATTATCCCTGACATAGAAGAGAAACATGGGAAAGGGTAAAATTTAGGCCAACATTTTAAACCGAATTAATTTTATTTCTATTGTATGTATTTATAGTTTAAGTAGTTATCTGAATTATTGAAATCAGATATGTGTTTTCATTCAGAGAATTTTTAAAACAAATGTGCAATTGAAATCATATGTTTTTCTTTTAGGCATGATGGATAAGCAGTTTGAGAAAAAACATGGGACTTTGTTTCTATATATGATAAAAGCAGGGAGACCTTTGTAGGCATAGAAATAGAAGGGTCCAGATTCCCACAATTGAAGCATGGGTGATGAAGTTAATGGATCTTTATGAGATGGCGAAGCTAACTACTTTGATTAAAGCAAAGAACTTGTCTAGCTTTGTTTCTATGTGGAGACTAATCGTGGACTTTTTACTTGAATCTGAAAGAAATGAAATTTTAATTTTGGGATTTCATGACATTTTTATTTTCCTTTCTTTTTTTCTTATTCCTTGCACATTCCTTTCCCCTCATTTTTTTCCTTTTCAGTTCCTTTTTTAATATTTTATCTTTTGTAGAAATTTTAAAAGTATATATAATTTAGATAGTTACCCACTGGAAAAATGCTAATTCTTAATTAGAGTAACCTGAATTTAAAAAAAATTAAACTAAAACAAATCACTTACTTGTAACTGCTACATGCCTGTTTGATTTTCCTTCATCTATAGTATCCATAACTTCGTCTGGACTACATACAAACCGTTCAGTGCAGCCCTGTGAAAATATATTTTAACATAATCAATAATTTTAAAAATTACATCTAAAGATTGCAAGATACATACTCAAATCTTATACTCACCTTCACATAAGGTACTCGGTTTTTGTCCTCATGAACAGAAAGATTGGTCTTTGAGACTAAAAGGGAAAAAAATTACAATATTTGATATTTACTCATTAAACAGAGATGCCTAGGACTATATTCTGTTTTTAATTGTGATAGAGGAGATACTTTTGATTCAAAAACAGACAATAAAAGCCATTTCTTGTTACTACTTGGACATACTTACTTATAACTGGGGACATAAGCTATTCTCATTTATAACTGTTGGTACAATCATAATTCTCCACAAATACTTCTGGATATATTCAATACTACCTTAATGTTGTTTTGTAGCAATTACTCCATAATGTAATTATTCCTTTATTAGACAAAAGAAGTAGACCTCCATTTAATTCATTACAAACTTGACATTTGTAAAATTTGCTATTAAAATTTAGGTCCATTATTGTTTTCCCCCAGTAAGTTTTAAATTCCTTAGCCTTCTTTCCTAGAAAAAAATACTATATTCACATTAATTTTACATTTCATACTTTTTTCTAAGTGCATTGCTAAGATGAAGTGACAACAACTATTCAAACTGCAACTTTACAATTTATACAATGGCATTACAGTATTCGCAACACAGAGTGAGCCTATTCTCTTCAAAATTATGATCCGTTTTAGCTTTCATTACAAGCCTTTTGTGTTCAGCCCAGAGATAGTTCTCACTTAACCACAGCAGCTGGGACTAACAACTCCATTACTAAACAATTTAGTTATAAAGTGAAACATCACGTGGCCACATTGAACTTGCATCAGTTCTGCTGCAATCATTAAGCTAATCACACATGGTTATTATGTGAAACATCACATGACAGTGATTTGCAAATTACTGCCAGCTTCTCCATTGACTTTGCTTGTCAGAAGCCAGCTGTGAAGCTTGCAAATGGCGACTGCCTGACTGTGCGATGCTGCAGCCATCTAAGCTTGAGGACCACTCATAAAAGTACTTTCCAGCACTGTTGTTAAGTTCAAATAATTGCTAAACATGAAAGTCGTTAACTTTCACGGACTACCTGTACAAAACAATATTACCTTATAAAATGTAATACTAAAATCCTAGGCATGTTGCCACTAATCATGAATTCTGTCTACTTCTTTTTATAAGGCCAAGATATAATTCCCCTTATCTGCTACTTCTTTAATTTGCCCATCCTCATGCTATTATTATATGCACATCGATGTCTTACTTCTTCATTAGAATCTCCAAACAATTCTCAACTGTGCTAATAGACAATACATTTAAGAGCAAGTTCTATTATGTTTGTTTGCAAGAAAAATACATCTTTTCATCTTCAAAAGAATATACTCACCATCCAAAAGGTCCCTTATTTTATCCAAATAAATTTCAAAATATGATACCTAAAAGAACGTGGCATAAGAAAACTGTAACTTTTCACTTATGCAAAATGAATAAATATTAAAATAATATACCTATGATTCATTTATAAACCTGAATACAATATTCTGAACCATCTTAGTAGCCATAGTGTTATAAAGTTCACAAATGTTAAAAATTAAAAATGGCACAATTTAAAAAAAAACTGGACCTGTGACAATAAGAACTTAGAAAATCAAAAAATGATGCTGCATCTTAGTAAAAATGTCACTAAAAGGGCGTTGGTCTTACCTGATACGCCTCTTCTCATCCGGTGGAGCCATCATTCAGGTCGGGATGTCCTCGTCCAGTCAGAGGTAAGAACAGAGTCTGTTCCTTGTTTAAATAGCTGGATCCGCCCTCCTGGGACCCAGTTTCGGTGAGGCCGAACATACAGACTCAATGTGGCTATCTCAACTTTTTTTGGTAGTTCCTTTTACTGTTTTCCCTTTCTGAGGTTTTCGGCTAATGAGCGTACAAATATAATTTCTCCCAGAGAGTTGAAGGTACTAAACCCTAACTATTGGAAACCACTTTCTGTCTCTCCCTCTTTCCCCCCCACCCCGAGGGTGGGACTGAATGATGGCTCCACCAGATGAGAAGGGGCGTATCAGGTAAGACCAACGCCCTTTCTCCATCCTGGGTGGAGCCATCATTCAGGTTGGGATGTACCAAAGCTCCCAATCCTCCGGGTGGGTCCTATTGCCCTCTATCTCAGTGAGCCTCTTCGTGTACTCATCATAAGACTCTCCGCCCAAATGCTGCGCCTGCCGACGCGAACTTGTCGATCTTGTAGTGGCGGATGAATTGTGATGGTGAAGACCATGTTGCCGCTCTGCAGACCTCCGCCAAGGGAGCTTGAGTGGCTCAGGCCGCCGAAGTGGCTGCGCTGCGAGTGGAATGGGCTGTAATCCCTTGAGGTCGCGGTAAGGCTGACATCTCGTAAGCTTTCGCAATTGTTCCTCGGATCCAGCGCCCTATGGTTGAAGATGACACTTTTTGTCCCGCGGTATGCGGTAGGAAGGCCACCAAGAGGGCCTCAGTCCTGCGAACCTGGCGAGTTCTCTTCAAGTATATACGCAGAGCTCTGCGGACGTCTAAGGTGTGCCATAGCCTCTCCCTTGGGTGCGAAGGGTTCGCGCAGAATGACGGTAGAACTAGTTCCTGAGTTCGATGATAGGCAGAATTGACCTTAGGGATGAATGAAGGATCCAATCTGAGGACCACTCGATCTGGATGGAAAATGCACAGGTCATCTCGCATGGACAGGGCTGACAGCTCCGATATTCTGCAGGCCGATGTGATTGTAAGCAAAAAGGCCACCTTGTACGAGAGATACCGAAGGGAAGCCTCCCGTAGAGGCTCGTACGGTGGGCCCGTTAGTGACTTCAGGACCCTAGGAAGGTCCCATGTGGGATAGGGATGTATGACAGGTGGGCTGAGATTGGAGGCTCCTCGAAGGAATCGTCGAACTGTCGGAAACTGAACCAGCGTTTCCACCTGTTGGCTGGTAAGAACGGAAGATAGCGCTGCCACCTGTCTTCGTAGCGTGTTGGGGGATAGCCCCATGGTCAACCCCCTCTGGAGGAATTTTAGAATCTTTGGTAGAGGGATGCAAGTAGAGGAAAGACCCTCTGAAGTGCACCAAGAACAAAATGCTTTCCATGTTGCGGCGTAGATGCGCTGCGTAGATGGGCGCCGAGACGTCTGAATTGTGAAGATGACATCCGGGTCATAATCCTGTTGTCTCAGGTAGCCCCGCTCAACCTCCATGTGGTCAGTTGAAGCCACTGGGGGTCCGGGTGTACTAAGGCCCCCTGACTGAGCGCAGCCTCGATCACCGGGACCCACCACGGGGGCGGGGGGGGAACGACACTGACAGAGACCTGAGGTCCGCAAACCAAACTCTCCGGGGCCAATGCGGAGCCAGAACGATGATTTCCGCCCATTGCTCTAGGATTTTCTGTATTACCCGGGGAAGGATCGGAATAGGTGGAAAGGCATAGAGAAGTCCCTGGGGCCACTTCCCTCGCAGGGCGTTTACTCCTTCCACTCCCTGGGTCGGGAACCGAGAGAAGAATCTTGGTGTTTGAGCGTTCAGTGGGGTTGCGAATAGATCGACCTGGGGGGTTCCAAATCGTCTCGATATCTCTTGAAAGAGGGACGGGTGCAGACTCCACTCTGCCTGGTCTACCTCTGCTCGGCTGAGCCAGTCCGCTTGGGTATTGGAAGACCCCGAGACGTGTTCTGCTGTAATTGAGAGCAGGTGCCTCTCTGCCCATAGTCCCAGTTTGAGAGCCTCCTGCATAAGGACTCGGGACCGGGTGCCGCCCTGGCGACTGACATGTGCCTTGGTGGTGATGTTGTCCGTGAAGACCAGCACATGTTGACCCGATAGGTGATTCTTGAACTGTCTGAGTGCCGGCGCTACTGCTCGGAGCTCTAGCCAGTTGATCGATGCCGTTGATTCTCGGAGAGACCAGCGTCCCTGAGCCATCTGACCCCGAGAATGGGCTCCCCATCCGATCAGGCTGGCGTCCGTTGTCACTGTGATTCTGGTCGGTTCTAGGAAGAGAACTCCCTTGGAGATAGCTGTAGAACTCCACCAGGCCAGCGAACGGCAGACCTCCAAAGGGATCCAGACTCTGGCTGTTGAGGTGCTCTGTCCCATCTTCTGGAAAGGTAAGAGGAACCATTGAAGTTCCCTTGAATGTAAGCGTGCCCAAGGGGTAATGGAGATACAGGATAGCATCTTTCGTAGGAGCGAGGAAAGGGTGGCCAGTGGAACTTTGTGTTCCCTCTGGACCTGAGAGACCAGAAGCTATTTGTCTCTCCTGCGAAAGGGTAACCCTGCATTCTAAGGTGTCTATGACCGCTCCCAAGTGGGGTAGATGGGTGTTCGGAGAGAGCTGGCTCTTCTTTAAGTTAATGGAGAAACCATGTTGACGTAGGGTGTCCAGTACGATCTGGACATCGCACTTTGCTAATTGCTCCGATGAGGCCTGCACCAAGATGTCATCCAAGTAACATTGTACTCGCACAGGGATGGTCCTAAGGTGGGCCGCCACTGTTGCTAGTACCTTGGTGAAGACCCTCGGTGCTGAAGATAGTCCAAAAGGTAAGGCTCTATATTGGAAGTGCCTCTCTGCGTAGCAGAATCTCAGATACTGCCGATGTTGGTGGTTAATAGGAATATGCAGATATGCTTCTGTTAGGTCCAATGAAGCCAGAAAATCCCCCCTTCTGATACACCCCAGGATAGACTGGAGGGAATGCATCTTGAACCGTCTGTACTTGATATAATGATTCAGGCATTTCAAATCCAAAATCGCTCTCACCCCACCCGAGGCCTTAGGGACCACAAAGAGAATGGTCCCTGCTGGTCCAGGGGAACCTCCTGGATTGCATTAATATCTCGTAGGTGCTGGACCGCTTCCTCCATGAGTGCCTTCTTGGAAGGTACCCTAGAAATGGGACATGAAATAAAAAACCTAGGGGGGGGGGAAGGAATTCCAGGGATAGTCCCTGCCTGATAGTTTGCAGAACCCATAGGTCCTGGGTAGTTCACTTCCAAGAATGAAAGAATAGAGCGAGCTGAGCCCCTCGGGGGCCTCTCTATCTGGATCTCCGGAAAGGTGTCCCCCACTCCCCGGAAGGGCCGTCGGGGTTGTCTCCCCCTCCCGTGTCTATCTTGAGAATGGAATTATCGTGTTCCAGACTGACCTTGGAACCGGGAAAAACTGGGCCCCTGTTCGGCTCCCCGAAAGGACCGTCGAGCATAGGGAAAGTGGCGAAAGTTTCCTTTCCGCGAAAGAGACGGGAGCAACGTCCTCTTGTCCCTGGTCTCTATGAAAATCGGGTCCAAGGCTTCTCCAAATAGGTGCTGGCCTCTGAATGGTGTGGTCGCTAGACGCCACTTGTGGCGGGTGTCCACAGACCACTGGCGCAACCAATGCATCCGTTGAGCGACAATCGATGCCCCAATGGCCTTGGAAGCAAATTGGGATGCTTGTAGAGAACCGCCTGCTGCAAATTGAGTGGCTGCGAAAATCTTATTCAGATCCTGTTGGCCCTTGTATTCGATGCTGGGATGTGCTCATGGAGAAGGCGAAGCCAAATTAAGGCAGATCGTGCGAAGAATGACACTGATGAAGATGTTTTTACAGCCCAAGCTGCCACCTGATGTGCCTTTATAAGGGCTTGTTCCATCCTTTTATCTTCTGGTCTCAATATCTCTTCCGCCTCACCTAACATGGTAGTTGAAGAATGTAGTGCTCTGATCGGAGCGTCCACCAGGGGAACAGTCAGGAGAGAGGCTAGCTCATTTCCTACATTGAAATGGTTTCTGTCCGATGAAAAGGGCATGGGGCCCGAGCCTGGAGCTGCCCATTGCCTCTGGACATTATCCAGGAACAGTTGTGGAGCTGGAAACACGTCAACCTCCAGGGTGAATTCTGCAAAGAGAGGATCCAGGTTCTGGGAGCCCTGAGGGCCTGAGGCCGGGGTAGGTTCCAGGCCGGCTGCCGCGCATGCTTTGTAGAGAAGGGACTTGAATAGTCCTGGAGGGAATAGGGTGTTAGAGACATGGCTCTCTTGAGAGGTCCCGTCATCTTCTGATAACTCGCAGTCCTCCATACCCAGATCTACCCTTGGCTCGTCTATCTCTTCCTCAGAAACCTCAGAGAGCTCCTCTGATTCCTGATCCCTGAGGGTGGGGACCTGTGTAGGCGGAGCCCTCCTGGAGTCTGTGGAGGAATGCTTGCTCTGGCCTGGTTGGCTGGCTGGCAGAATTCCCTGTTGCACTGCTGCCAATAGAAGGTGTAAGGTGGCGCGATCTAAGGTGATGAACTCTGACGAAGAGGCTGAGGTAGCCAGTGGGATTATTGTAGCGTTAACTCCTTGGGTTGGGAGTGACTCCTGAAACCAGCCTCCCCCCATACGTTGTTGTTGTCCCTGACAATATCTAGGCTGTCCAAGTTCTGCTGTGTATCTTGCTCCAGCAGATTGGGACCTCTCTCCAAATTTGAGTGAGCTGCTGAGAAGCTTTGATGCTGGGAGGCTTGAGCGGCTGCAGCCTGATCACAGATCTTTTGAAGTTTATTATGCCTCCTTTGTTCTGCATTCTCAATAGCCCTGTTCCTTTTTATGGCCCTTGATTTATTAAGGGCTAGCAGAGAGGAGGAGTCACCATTACTGTCCCCCTCCGGTTCCTTATGCTTTGTTTTCCGTTGCCGCTTGCCACGCGGCTTGTCCTCCGCCCCCAATGAGGTCATGCTTTCCCGAAGGGACTACTAAAATGGCCACCGGAAGGAGAATTAAGGATGCTGCCAGCGGGAAACTTAAAGTCCTCCTAGTGCCAACGGGAGCACGCTCCGCTATGTCCAGGCACCCGGCTAGGCTAGTAGGGAAGAGGAGGGAGGAGCGGAACCGCTCTCCTGGCTTCCTGCGCCAGCAGAGATATCAGGGGGAAAAGGGAGAACCGCGAGCAGCCGCTCTAGCGTCCCCGAGGCACCACCCCTCCCTCCCTCCCTCTCTCTCTCTCTCTCAAGAGATTCAGAAAACTCACATTTGCTAATCCTACTGGGAGTAGCCAACACTGAGGAAGGGATAGCCACAATCGTCCTAATCTGAGGACCGAGTCGAAACTGGGTCCCAGGAGGGCTGATCCAGCTATTTAAACAAGGAACAGACTCGGTCCTTACCTCTGACTGGACGAGGACATCCCGACCTGAATGATGGCTCCACCCAGGATGGAGAAGTTAGACATCACTGGGTTATTCAAAATTTGTGAACTCAAGTAAATGTACAAAATCCAGAGTCATTTTTGAAGGGTTGAGAGCCCTCTGAAATAATTTGGAGGTATATAGAGTACAGGAAATTTCCTACTGTAAGAGCAATCCAATTTCTCATTGTGCAAACTGTAAAGTCCTTTAGTTTGAAGTTAGATACAGACCAAAGTTTACTTTCTTACCACGGTTTGCTAAACTTTACTATCTTCCAAAAATTGATGATTGCTTGCCTTAAAACAGAGTACATTTGATACTTGGGTAAGATTAGTCTTCACACTTTCAAATTTCTATAGTTTGAAATGCCATAGAGATTTGAGAATAGTACTTCTTTACTGCAAAGATTACATATTATATGTTTGAAGGGTTTTAGTAATTTTATACATACATATTATCACACATAATATAATTTTAGGAAGAGAATTGTTTTCTTTATTCTTGCTATCCATCTAAAGGGCCACTGAGAAGACTATTCAATGCATCTAACAGAATCTGCTCTGAGCCAATCTAAACATTCTTAAAGTTTAAAACCATAAAGTTCTTAGGAACTTGACTGAGGCATAGTCTGATCTGGCAGTTTGAGGAGAGTTTGAGCCTGCTGCTCTCAATATAGTGGACAGTGTTATTGGCCCTGTAAAGACTGCCCATATATTAGATTATGTCCTTCTAACTGGCCACAGCTATAGTAAATTCATTCTTGGATAAAGGGTGGTCCCATCTGTGATTAAGGAGATGGTGTATTCCCTTCTCAAGAAGCCATTGCTGGACACAACATTACTGGACAATTTTTATTAGGTCTCCAATCTGCCCTTTTTTGGGGAAGGCTGTTGTGAATATGGTTAGATTCAGCTTTGGAGGGCAATGGAGGAAGTGGATTATCTGGAACTTTCTCAATTGGATTCCAGATCACTTTACAGCACTTACAAATTGCCTCTAAAAGAATTGGAATTGTAGTAGCACATCCATCCTGATTATTCTTAGTCTCTCAACAGTTTTCAATACCAGCAATCATGGTGGACTTCTGGACCAGTTTAGGGGGTTAGAAGTGTTGGGATGGTCCTTTCTTCATGTGGAGCTGGTTCCAGTTGGGTGTTTGTAGGGCAGAGATATCTAATCATAATCTAGATTATGAAATAATACATTAAAGGTCTGCTTATTCCCTAAAGCCCTAGGCCAGGGCACTCTGTGAATTTAATTGGGAAGATATATGAGTGGCCTCAGATGTGATGTTTCTTTAATTTTTATTTTCATAGCTTTTATCTGTTGTTTTTACAATATGCTAGTCATCCAGTTTCATATTGCCAGATACACATTGATATAAATAAAACGAATGAATAAATTACCTTAATATGAAATTCCAAATTTTCATCCATGGAATAAATATAATTAAATATATCTTGCACAATTCTTGGAATAATCCCCATTCCATCTGGATCATGCAATTTCCCCTTAAAATAAAAATAAATTTAATTATTGCCAAGATTGCATATTTAGTCTGAAAAGAGTGAATATGATTTTTGAAAAACTATATTCATGGTCAGTTTATAATTCATAATTCAGATAGTCACTAATGGGCTGGTCTCCTCATAGCTTGACTATGCAATGAATTCTACATGGGATTGCCCTTGAAAACCAACTGGAAACTTCAACTAGTCCAGAATGCAGAATTCAGCAACATAGGCAGTGATAAGCATGCTTTGATGTGTCCATGTAACACCTCTGCTTCACTAGCTGTGTGGTTGCTAGTTTGTTTCCTCTGTGATTCAAGTTGCTGATTGCTAGCTGTAAAGTCCAACTTAACATAGGGCCTGCTTACTTGAGGAACCACCTGTCTCTTATAGTCGATCCCATCTGATCTCTGAATGCCTTCTATTAAACACTGACACATTTTGTGACCAGGAAACACACATTCTCTCTAGAAGCATTTGGACTCTAGAATGATGTTCAAATAGCCCGTCTACTCATGGTTCTTTGAAACCCTCTTTGGATTGTTGGGGTTGTTTTTTTCTTTATTTCTATCTGCTTTGTAATTTTTGTCATCTTACCTCCTTTTTTGTTGTCACTTCCTTGCTTTTAAATTTTTTTAACAATATGTAAACCACCAATGATCAGCACGCATATAAATTTAATAAGTTATTAATTGCTATTATTATAAGAAAAATGTACAGGCATGATCCAGCTAAATCTAATCACTAACACACTAATTTCAACTCTGAGAAATAACTACCTGTTTTATTTTTTCCACTGAAATTGATGGAATGTAATACAATTTACCAAATTATCATTATACCATATAGAGGTGATCCTTGCTTAACAATAGTAATTGGAAGAGTAAAATCTGTTGCTAAGTGATGAGGTCATAAAATATGTCACATAATGGCATCACTTAGTGGTCACAATCCTGGCAATCCCTGTTGCCATTGTTGAGTGAGGATCAAGGATCATTAATCAAGGATCTGCTAGCTTCCAAAGACCAAAGTCAGTGGGGAAGCTAGGAGGAAGTCCCAGGCAGCTTACAAGTAGGCCAGAGGGCAGGTAAGTGGCTGTCGCAGTGTGAGCATGACTAGGTGTGCTAGGTTCTTCAGTTGGTGGGAATGCACACAGGTGGCTGCTCCAGCCTGGTACAACTACAGACAGATGCAGAGTGGGTGCTCTGAAGGATGGGAAAACATGCAGACGATGCAATCCAACGCAAGCACAATCAGACACTGGTCCAAACAGATGGTTGCAGACTGGCACAAGTGTGGCCAGGAGGTAAGGTCTGTGGAGTGCAGCAGAGCACATGGGAAAGTGGGGGGAATGACTTACAGGAACAATTTGCTGACTTCCACATTGACTTTGCTTGGCAATCACGAGACCACATGGCACTGCAACCGTTTAAGGGTGAGCTAGTTGCCTGTGTTGAACATGTGACTGTGGGGAGAGCTAAGATGGCCAGAACTTCAAGGACTGGTGGAAAGTATCACTAATTTAGTGCCAACGTAACTTTGAACAACTGCTGAACAAGTGGACATTAACCAAGGACTACCTATATCTTCTTTCATTGTGTTCCCAACTATCAGCAACTAAGCTGTTACTTTTGCTCTGCTATCATTTAAATTTAGAAGTAAACATTTAAGTCAGGGGTCCTCAAACTTTTTAAACAGGGGGCCAATTCACGGTCCCTCAGACTGTCAGGGGGCGGACTGGCTGGGTGGGCGTGGCTAGGTTGTCATGTTACTGGGTGGGCGTGGTTAGGTGGTCATGTGACTGAGTGGGCGTGGCCAATTTAGCAATCCATTATACAATGCACACAAATTAAAGTTTAATTTGTTTTTGCTCCTGGGGGTGTTTTATTTGCTTTTGTTTGCATGTTGCTCTTTTGGTTGATTTTTCTTTTTACTAGATCATTTTTTCAGTTGTTTAGGAGTCTAGTGGTCCACTTCAGGAAACTCAGTTTTGCAGCAATTCTTCTCAGTCCCCAGGAGCTTACAATCAACAAGAGTGTCTATCTCTCTCTCTCTCTGTCTTGTCTCTCTCTCTTCCCCTCCCTCTCTCTTTCGCTCTCCCTCTCTCTCTATCTTTGTCTCTCTCTCTCTCTCTCTTCTGGAGGCGGGGGAGGTGAAGCCGGTGGGGAGGTGGGGCAATCCCACAGTCTCCCCAAAAGTAACACATCTCTTGTCACTTGAAACTTGAAGACTAGTCTGGCCAGCGGGTGGGCGAGCGAGCGGTCCTCCTCCAATCCAGTCCTCCTGCAGCACTAAACGGGGCACGCGGATGCCCCGGGAGGCCTCCGCACGCCCCGTTTTTCACCTCCCCCGCCTCCGGAAGCATTCTGCAGGCCAAAAATGGGCTAAAACGGGTCATTTTTGGCCTCCCGGGGCATCCGTGCGTCCCGTTTTTCACCTCTCCCACCTCCAGAAGCATTCTGCAGGCCAAAAATGTTGGTCTTACCTTCCAGTTCCAGCCCGCGGGGCTCTCGAAGGTAAGTCCTGCGTTCGGCTGAAGGGTGGAGGCCGGTGCGGTGTGGACGGGGCAGCCTCGTGGTCCTACGCTGGCCAGATTAATGGCTTTGGCGGGCCGTATTTGGCCCACGGGCCGTAGTTTGAGGACCCCTGATTTAAGTTCTTACTTGCAGTTCTAGCCATATTTTGTTGGATCTTTTTACATCTAATCCTCTTTTTATTATCACATTTTACAATCTTACTTTTTTGTTGTATTTTATGTGGTTACAACAATACACTTACTTACTACTTACTTAAAATGTAATATATACTATTGATAACTCGATAAACAGAAATATTATTCCCTAGAAATATTTACATTAATGCTTACAATTGTCTATGAATTTTCTACTACATAATTTTATTAAGAAATACCTTGCTGAGCTATAACTATTTTCATTTATTTCTACAATTATTGCTAGTTTGCCTTCATTTGGGTCACCCACTAAATAGTTTGATGTGTACAGAGAAATATGCACCAAGTAACATATTTAACAATATCTTACCTCCATAGTGTGAGTTTTCCCAGACGATGTTTGTCCATAAGCAAATATTGTACCATTGTATCCTTCAAGTACATCTACAGTAGAAAGAATATACATTAATAATAGATTCCATAGTAGCTTCATGCAAAGTACTGTACTTTGAAATCAATGCTCTTCTTTGAAAGGTTCATTAAGTTTTGCTCCAGAGAGTTCAGTACACTTGTATGCAATAAAAATGTCTAATAAAGCAAGACAATTGTGGGGGGGAAAAAGAACAGATATTTGAGCTGGGCAAATATTTAACTTCTTGGCAGATCAGGAGTTTCAGTGCATATTACGCTATCTCCCTAGCAGAGTTTCTATTATTTAATCTAAGCATTAAGAAAGGTTTATACTTAACCTCATCCTTAAGCATTCATTAGGTGCCAGGGACTTTCTTCCTAAATATGGCATGGCTGAATTATAGTGGCTCCATATGATGTTCCACAGAGGTGGTATTCTGCCGGTTAGGACCAGTTCGGGTGAACTGGTAGTAGCAACCTGCGGGTGAGCCTGCCCACCTGCCCCGGCGCTGTGCCGTCCTATTTAGGCACGTTTGCAAGCCATGCGTGCGAGCAAAGCGCAGGTGCGGAATGCTGTGCGCATGTGCGGAAAGGCACATTTGCGAACCGGTAGGGAAAGTAAGTGAATACCACCCTTGATGTTCCATAAAAAGAAACTACTGGACAAAATCTTTGCAATATTGCCCTTGCATACTTGCTGCTACTGCTGCTGCTGCTTTCTCAGATATGGTTTTAATTTGTACTTCTTATTCACTAGCAACACAATATTTAGTGAAACAAGGAAACAATCACTATGCATTCTCAGTTTTCTTTCACCCTCATCTGTCTCTCATTTCCATTTCGTTTGCTCATATTCCCACCTTTATGTCTTTATGATTATTCTCTCAGCAGCAAGCAGCAGCAAGAAGCAAGTACAATGCTTCCCACACTGTGAGTTTACGACAATTAATAGATAACATTCAATAAGCTTAATAGGAGATAAAGAATAGATAAGAGTGGTGTTTTTAATGATCTAAGGATAATTGGGAGGAAGAGAGTGTATGTCTGCAGTATGTGGAAATAAAAAAAAATGTGCACATGGTTTTCTATCTAATAGCCAATTGCAATGCATGAGAAAAATCACTTTGAATCAATACCTATTTAATTACTATTATAAATTTGAATTTATTTCATAAATTTTGGAGTGGGTCTCTTGGCATATTTCTGAAAGATATATGAAAAAAACATCTCCCCGTTCAGACATTAGACTGAATTTTAACTCTGTATTAGATTTAAAGAACAAATTAATTTTCGAACCCAAACTACGTTGTTTGGTCTTGATACTAAATTAATGTTTTAAAAGGCAAAACAGGTTATAAGGCTACAAAACTACACCTGTGATTCACATATTTTATTTTATTTTAGTAAAGTTGTCTCCTCTTACCTTTAACAATCTTTTTAGCACAATCATTATATACTTGTTCTTGTGATGTGTGTGACTGGAATACATGGTCAAATGCATAAGGCTTCGACTGGAAAAAATAAACATAAAAGTAAAATTATAAATTTAGAACAATCCTTTGGTATTCCAATTAATTTTGGGTCATAGGTTACATTGTATACCTCTAATGTTTGTTAACAAAAATATTTTTTTACTAAACCTCATACAGTTCCTTGAAAAGACTAATTTTCTTTCAAGTTGCACATTTATTTTATTATTAGACTTCTATATCAATCATCTGGTCAATTTAATGATACTGAAACTGACAAAAAAAATGCCAGCAAAAGGAGAGGTAATTTTCAAAGTTAATTTTATCCAATGCTTGAGAGTATGTTAGTTTTAATAAATATATATGCATGACTGTCCAGCAGATTTTTCAGACAACATTGAAAGCAGTGATTTAACTGGTCTAACATATCTTTGAAAACATTAGAAAAAATACAGGGATCCAATATAACCTGAAACTAAATTAATTTTAACTTTGAATAATTTGATTATTTTATCTCATTTTGATGACAGTCAGCTTTGGCCTAGTGGTTAACACCAGGTTAGAAAACAAAAGACCATAAGTTCAAGTCCTGAAAGCCAGATGGCTTGGATCAGTCAGTCTTTCAGCCCAACTCACCTCACAGGGTTGTTGTAGTAGAGAAAATAGGAGGAAGAAAGTGCATTGTATATGTTCACTGTCTTGAGTTATTTGTAAAAATAATAAAAGCAGGATATAAATAAATATTATTTTTTCTTGTGTTTATCAAGGTTTTTCAAATGCAATGAGGGCTTATTAATTTTTCTTCCATTGAAAGGAACAAATAAAATACTGAAATGATAAATATATATTTTATAGTTTCTAGAAATATTTTATGAAATATTAGATGGTGCTTCCCTTACCAGATTGAAATATAAAAGTACTGGATGCTAAAGTAATAAACAGTCTAAAGCAGTGTTTGCAAACCTTTTCGGCACTGAGTGCCAAAACGGGAGTGCGCGTGTGTGCGCCGGAAACCAGAACAGCAGCTCCCCGATGTGCATGCACGGGAGCGCCAGAAACTGGAAGAGCAACGGGCGACGGCTGGCATGCCCGGAGAGATGGCTATGCGTGCCACTTCCGGCACATGTGCCATAGGTTCGCCCATCACGGGTCTAAAGACTATAAAAATAGTAATAAAAAAATATATTAACTGATAAAACAAGAGCTTTTTAAGAATTGTTAATACACTGTGCTAATGTTAAATTAAGAACAAATCAGAATCATCTGTTTTTAATGTCTAAACATTGTCAGTATACTCAACACTCCTAAAGAGTTAAGCAAAGAGATATATGTTTCATAATTCTATCAAGTACTAACTAGGATTTCTTTCAATAGGCTGCTTCAAGAAATATGGTAATACTTTCAGAAACTATCTATCATTTCCAACCTGGTAAGAAAAGGTAAGTTTAACAGCCACATAGCTTTTGGTTCAAAATAATTTTTTTATATTCTTCTCACATATTAAGAATACACTAATTCTTTTATTAACTTTGTTAAATGTGTTTTATGTAAGTCACTACAAAGCGGATTTCACAAAAACCACCATATTCTTAAAAAATACTGAAATCTGTTTCATACTACCCTGTTTCCCCCAAAATAAGACATCCCCTGATAATAAGCCCAATCGGGCTTTTGTGTGCATGGCAATAAGGCCAAGCGCTTATTTCAGGGTTCAAAAAAATATAAGATAGGGTCTTATTTTCGGGGAAACACGGTAGTACACAATAGCAAAAAAAAACAAACACATTAATTTTGAAGAGAATAAAAAATGCAGTTAACTGATTATAAATTTGTTATCTCCTGGTGTATTAGAGCTTTCCAATTTCTAGAGAAAATTGTTGTTTCTAATCATTACAAATTTATAAACAAGAATTTCAATTTTGTTTTAATTAAAACACTTTACAAGTTAAGAAATTAGATTTAGAGAAGTATGAGGAATATTAAAGAAAAGTTTATCATTATATTCATTGTTGGTTTCTATTAAAATTTAAACCCATAGGACAGAAGGCCTATCTAGTCCAGGCACCGTGAGAAGGTGAAAACTACTTTAAAGCTACTTTAAGATATCATTATACAGTACTCATTTATTCATTAAAGAGATGTGCTATGCTCATATAATATCCAAAGTTATTGTTCCTTAAAATTCCCAATGGATGCATAACTCTGGTATTTATTTAACTTACAATAACTTTATTAAAATTATGTAGTAAACTTTGCTTATGATATAAATTTCCTAATCTAATGACATCATGTGAGTTGACAATCAAAGGTTTCCTGATTATTAATCCTGACTGCTGTAATTTCTTTCGGCATCAGAACAACACTCCTTTCACACCAGTTGTAAGGAACAATGAGAAAGTATAACTGTTCACATGTTCTGTTTACAGACTTTCTATAGGTATTTGGTTAACTGTTTTGAGAAAATATTGGGTTGCAGCCTTTAATCTGAACAAACAGGACTTCATTTTTTTAGGAACTACCTGGCTTATTCTGACAAGTTGAATTCACACAATAATGACACACTTTTCAGCTGATTTACCCAGCATGCAGCATGTGTCCATGTTTTGCAGAGATCTCATGAAAAAAAATCTATTCATCACATCAGATTTTGGAATCGCTGAAAAGCAGCCACAAAAAACAACAACAAAAAACAAAAAAAACACCCTGACATCTGCCAGAAGACTTAAGTGTGTAGCATCAAAAATAATTGTTCATTATAAGGTCAAATAAAAACTGTGGATGTCCAAAAATTATGAAATAAAAAGGTCCATGCACCCAATTTTAAACAATTCTGAAGGTAAGTTCATACAAAGACTTCTGCCTGTTTATCAGAAACCTTTATTTCTGTGTATGTACCTGATATGCACGCATTGCACATAAAGCACAAATAATGTGTCCCACGTTAACCATGAAAGCTGGCTGGGTAATTTTGGGACAATCACTGGCGTTTAGCCCAACTCACATCACAGGGATGTTGTTGTGCCTTGAGTTGTTTATAAAAATAATAAAGGGATAAAACAAATCTAAAATAAAAAGAATGTGCTGTGCAAAATAATTAGCAGTCCTGAATACTTTAAAAACTAAGCACCAACAAATCTTTATATTATGGCCCGACATAACATACCTTGAGAAATTCGAAACATTTCATTGTTGAACCCATCACAAATGTTACATATCTGAATTAGCTTTTTAGAACTATAGGAAGTTAGCACCCATCCCTCTCCTAGAAAAATGAAATATTCTAGGAAATATTAAAAAGGCAGAATATTATATTTCCCTGGATGAGAAATGGAGAAACATGTTTTTAAGGCAGGAAGCAGACTCACTCTTAATAGCCCCCACCCTCCTCAATAGCCCACAGCAGATGTCAGCACTTAAGAGATAAAGAGATAGCTAGGTCTATTCATAAGTAAATGCCCTCACCCAAGATCCAACAAAGGTAGGATTAGCGCTCTACCCATCTAGCAACAGAACTCACCACATGGCAACTGGGGAGATTGCATCACCCAGCAAGGCTCAACCAAGCCTGGGACTCAAAAGATAACCTACAAAGTTACCCCTGCATGGCCCCATGGGAGTCTGACAACCAATCAGAATACAAGCTCAAATTCAAAGCCGAACAGAGGGTATAAATCTCTCTCTCTCAACCATGTGCTTTTTTGCCCAGGACCTCAAACCATGTGATCCTATCCACCATTAAAAACATCTTTCCAATCAGACTCCATGTTTCCAGTGTCTTTCTCCCTACTTGGAACTGAACCCAGATGGACATTTCTTCCAACAGAACAAACATGACAAATATCGCAGAAACATTCTGCTTCTGTAACTTCAGTAAATTTCAGTATGTGAAATTTGTTTTTAAAGTTGTTATATTTTATATTAAACACAAAATTATTAGAGAAATATAAATATGCCCTCCTTAGTAAACTGCTTGCTTGCAACAGGTAGTCTATATTTCAACAGTCCTCAAAGCATCCTTATTACACGCAGCAAGTTAATAGTTTGTTAGGTCTCAGTCAGGACTTATTTTCACTTCCTTCTTAACTCCTCCTCCAGTACAATTGTAGTCTATTCACAATGAAACCAGAGTAGACTGAACCAATAAAGAAAAGACAAAAAGATGTGATAAGCCAACTCAAATATCTAAAACAAACAAAAAGAAAACCTTGCTGAGAAATTAATATATATGCTACATTTCCAAAACAAGTTTTATTAAAAGATTTTAAATACATAAAAACTACAGTAAAAAAAAATAGTAAATGTGAAAAAGAAAAAAGGAGTTACAAAAAAAGACAAAGGAGCTAGAAAAAAATTGAAAACATTTTAAATATTGATTACAATCTTCATCTGGGCAGTTATACATACAATTCTAATCAATTTTTTCTAAGATTGTATCATAATTCCCTTCTATGACTTTTTTTTAGTATGCATGCTGTAAATATTGAGCCTTAGAGGAAAAAATGTCCTAATATGTATAATTCTGTGACACTTGCAAGTTTTATATATCACAAAAAATTCTCTATATTTTTTTTTACAAAACGCATATGGCCAAGTTGCTTTTTGTGCCAAATATAGCCATTCTAGACAAAGATGGCATACCTCAAATTATTCAATTCTGATAGCTCCAAAGTCAGATCCGGTAATGCAATGTACACAGGGCTACTTCTGAAGACTGCCAAAGAATTAATTCAAAGTGTAATTTTGATATTGATAGACTAGGACCATAATTATGAAAAACCAGGAAAATATGGAAGAAAACAGGAGACTTTTTTTCAAACCACTTGAGAAAAGTAAGGTTTTTTATTATTTCTCATTTCCCCAAGGTCTTCAAAGCTCTGTTTATGATTTGCAGCATATCTTCATTTCTTAAAGAACCTGTACTTCCTCCTCCACCATTTCCAAGCACAATTCAAAATGGTATCAGTTTTCAAAATCTTTTAAAGCTTAGGATAAAGATACCAAAACAATCTTATTACTTCTCCAAGTGAGAGAAACTGTTCTGGAAATTTTAAAACAAATTCTGCAACATGTCTTTAAATATGTGGCTATTTCAGCCCCAGCTACTGCTCAATAGTAATAGGAGTAATTATTACAATGGAGGTAAATTTACAACAAATAAAACCATTTAGGTTAGGGAAGATTGCCATAAAGAAATGATGTGTCATACCTGGCAACTGAGTAAATCTGAATTGAATAAAATAAACTCAAAGGAAAATCTTTTCAGTAGCTTCACCAGAAATGCATCTCTGAAATGCTCTTCCTGGGAGACCTCTTGGATCTAATACTCCTTTTTTTCATATTTCCTTAGATTTGTAAGGAGCTTTTCAAATGCTGGGCAGATATTTTTTTAATGCCATGCAAGTCACTCACACTAGTTTTATTTGGATAGCAAGAACAATCTACTGTATTTTTCGATGTAGAAGATGCACATCCCCCCCCCAAAAGTGGGTGGAAATGTCTGTGTGTCTTATAGAGCAAATGTTGCCAAAGCCCGCCCACCCGCCCTTCGGCCTCTCTCTCCCAGCAATTTGCCTCCTTGCAGCAAAGAGCTTGGTGAGCTTCAGCACAACCTGATTTAGTATGAGCAGCTGATTGGCGGTTGGACCTGCCTCCCGGAATACTACCTAGCAGCTGTTCCAGGCTGTGGGGATCACCACCGCCACGCGTCCCATTTTTGGTCTGTTCCAGGTGGCGGGGATAGGCGGCGGCAATCCCCGCCGCCTGGAACGGGCCGAAAACGGGATGCATGGAGACCGAAAATTGGGTGCATGGAGATGGCGATAGATAGTGGTGGCGATCCTCGCAGCCTGGAACACCTGATAGGTGGTATTCCGGGAGGCTGATCTAACCGCCAATCAGCTGCTGGTGTTAAATCAGGCTGTGCTAAAGCTGACTAGGCTGTTTGCTGCAAGGAGGCAAATTGCTGGGAGGCAGAGGCAGATTTTCCCCCTTGTTTTCCTCCCCAAAAGCTAGGTGCATCTTATAGTCCGAAGCGTCTTAAAGTCCGAAATATACAGTAGTTAATTTACAGTTGTCGGCTCTTCATAAAAAGTGATTTTCATAAAACTTCACTATAGTAAATTAATTAGAATAAGCTATTTAGACAAAATTTTAAAAAGTATTTCCAGATGTTGTTTGTTACAATTCATCTGAAAAAAACATAATACATTATTAAATAAGGCTCATACGGTTTTTGAGTGAAAAAGTGGTTTTGAAGTACAAATTCTTATCAAGAAAAAATTAATAGTACTTATTACAGAGCTGTTGTAAAGCGATCAGTGAAACCAATCATGTTTTTTTTCCAAACCTTTCTCCTTTTCAGTTCTGAATTAACTTTTTGTAAAGTAGCTGCTGACACAGCTCAGCATCAAAGTCAGTTCAATAATAACATAAAGCTCATCTTCCATATATAAACATTCATGTTTTTCTTTGAAGAAAATCTACAAAATGAGGTTAGATATTCCAGAATGCCAAGTCCAGAAACATTAAGAGTCTAGCATAAAAACATACCAAAGGCTCAGCAATAACATTTCTGTCCCACATATGCATAGTTTAGCACTAAATTATGAAATGCTTTTCTGCAAACACCTATAACATTAGTAATGGAATTCAAGTTGTGCTTTAATTCTACTTATACAATATCGTTTGACAGTCTGTGAATTAATGTAATCTATGCAAGTTCAAGTTTGCTATCCAATGATCTATAAGAACTTGCTGGGATAGAAATCTATCCTTACTACAAATGTGTCAATTGCTATCAATTAACTTGCTGGAAAACAATGAGTTAGATAATCACACTACTGGTCCTAACATGCACTTACTACAGACTTTACAGCCCCACAAGGGAGCTCTTCGATATTCTGTGAACACAAGAGCCTTACCAGTGGGTTTTGTTTTGATGCTTTTGAATACTTCACTTGTTCTGCACAATAAGGCTTAGAACAACATGGAGCTGACTGCTTTTTCTGTAAGTTCGGTACCTTTTACGATACTTGCATGACACCAGAGTTGACAGCTGCTGAATTCTTCCCTTGATTATGTGAGAAGAGCTCACAGCTTGGGCCCAATCTCTTAAACAAATACTTTCCGTGGGATGCCAGGCTCCGTTCAGCCCTTCCCTCCTGGCTCCCACAACTCCATTCGGGCAGTCCCACCTCCAGGTCTCTCACACCCTCATTCATCCCGGGCGCAGCCCCCGCTTTTGGCCCCAGCATCAGCTTTCCATTACCCAATACCTTCACCTGCTGCCACCCCTTATCAATGCAACCCGGGTCCTTCCAGTCAATGGCCAAGCCTTTGGAGCGACCCGAAGACTTCGCAGCCACTCCTCTTTCATTTCTCCCTCTTCCCACCCGGCCTCTCCCAGCCACCCGCCTTTCTCTCCGCACTCACCGCGATGACGACGGTATCTTCGCCCTGGAACTTGGCAATATACTTGTCGCCTCGAATCACTTCCGAATCGTTGAGAGGTCTGAAGCGACACATCACTTTGATGTTGCACTCCGCCGGGTCCGCCATCTTAGGCCAAAGCCGTCGCCGCCGCCCGCTGCAGCCAACGTTTTTCCCTCTGGGATGCTGCCTGTCAAGCTCCCCTGCCGCTCAGCTCCTGAATCCACTGCCGAATTATCTTTTCCTTGGTCAAGGGGAATAACTACGGCCTCCTCCGCACTAGGAATGAAGAAGGGCTTTTCCACCCCTACTCTACCGCTACCTCCTGCACTCACTTCCTTTCCAATATGGCAGCCATGAAGGCACCCGCGACCGGCGAAACCGAGACCTCCCCTTATTTAAAACGAGGGCGGAGTTGACAGCTGGCTTGGGAAGAGTGACGTCACCTTCTGCAGGGATGCCAACGGCTTCTTCGCCCTCTCACTCTCTGCGCAGGCGCGGAAACGGCTCGTGTTCTTTCAGCTTGAAGCCAAGGGAGCCGTCAACTCAAGCAGCGCACTCCATCGATCGGGGGCGGGGCGGGGCGGGGCTGGACCGCAACGCGCGTGACGGACAAACGGAAAAGCGGAGATTTCGAGCAGGGAGGATATTGATGCGCAGGCGCCCACTTCAAACGAGGGAAATGCGGAACGCAGATGCTGGAAAAGGGAGAGGTTGAATTTAGGACGTCCTGCAGTCCCAGGTTGACTGGTTCCTCTCAGAAAAGCTAATCGTCGTAGCACTGACTTCATCCTAGGATGAGAGACCGTCAGGGAATCTCAGGGATAACTAGGACATTGAATAAACTTTGCGTAGTGAAGGGAATAACAATCTACTTTTTTATTTCTGTATATTTCTAGTTGTCTCCAGGAAACTTTACCTGATATGTAAATTATGTGGTCAATTACAGGATCGTGGTACTTAAACTTTTTACACCTACACCTTTGTTTGCAGGAGTGTTAATCTATTCCAGTCGCATTTCATTTTAATATGTTGTGTGAACCCAGCCAGTCGTTGAGGGTGGTTCTGTGTTCCAAATGAAGTCAGAAAATTGGATTAACTAGTCTGGTTGAATTGGTTATTCATTGACGTTATAGGCTGCTCCAGGTATGACTCATTCTGAGCAATGTACTTCCCCAACATCTTTATTTGGATTGAAACAATAGGATTAAAATTACAGAAATCAATAATATTGCCTTCATACAACACCAGAAACAATCAGCTCTCTTGTTTATTTCAAGTTTTTTGAGCTGCCCAATTCAAATTAATCAGGACAGTATACAACATAAATGCACAATAAATAACAAGAAAGAAGCAAAACTGGCAACTAACAAACATCTAAATACAAAACTAAAATGGCAACCAAATAGACAGCAAAACAGCCTCAGGGGAGCTCCCACTCAACCAGCCTGGGAGTAAAACTAGGTCTTAGGGGCTTCCCTAAAAGCAAAGTTGAGGCCTGTCATGTATTGAGGAGATTGATCCAGAGAGAAAGGGCAATCATGGGGGGAAAAATAAGCTTCCTAGGTTCTGTAAGATAACAAGACTTAGAAGGAACCTAGTCCTAGAGCATACCTACCTGTGGGAATGTGTGGGACAGACAGACTGTGGGAGAAGGTGGTCGTTCAAGCATCCCAGTTTCTTGCCATGTAGGGATTTAAAGGTAATCAGCACCTTGAATTGCACCCAGAAAATTATTTGGAGCCATTGCAGTTTGCAGAGTAGCAGTATTACATGGGCATAGCGAGATGGCACCCATATCTACCCTGACTGCTGCACTTTGTACCAGGGGTGGGTTCCTCCCGGTTCGGACTGGATCGCCCGAACCGTTAGCGACCCGCTGGTGATGTCATGGATCCGGTTCGGTTGGTGCCGGTCCGTGGGCGCCGCCATCTTTTTTGGGGAATTTTTAGTGAATTTGTTTACTGTTTGGAAGGTTTTTCCTGTTCTGCCGCTTGAAAAAGGGCCCTCCCGCCCGCCCCTGCGTTTAAACTGACCTTTATTCCTTCGCCCGAAGCACAGCTGATCAGCTCCTCAGCTGTGTTTCGGGCTGATTGAAGCTACTGAGCATGTGCAGAAGCCAAATTGCCCGAGGGAATGCGTGCGCGTGAGCGGAGGGAGCGCGCGCGCGCAAAACATCGCGATGCGAACTGGTGGAGAAGGTAAGTGGAACCCACCCCTGCTTTGTACCAACTGAATGATTTTCAAGGGAAGCCCCTGTAGAGTATGTTACATAGTCCAGTGAGGAGATGACCAAAGTATGAGTGATCATGAACAAGACCTTTTACTGGAATAGAGAACAATTTCACAGCAATCCAGCCCCCAAAATCCAATCAATAATCACGTGGTCCAATCAATGTTTTATGGTACTCTCCCCAAAAAGGAAGGAAGGAGCATCAGGAGAAATTTGATTCCATGTGTAGCCATATCAAGTAAACATTTGATTAATCTTTTTTTTATTTTGTTCTTTATTATGCAAGAGTGGAGAATATAAGCAAAATACCAAAATACTCATAATTAAGCAAACCATAAAAATAATGAACTGAAGAAAGGAAAAAGTAAACAATATATATTAAACAAATAGTTCTTAATTTACCAAAATTTATAATACTGCAATTCTACTCAGATAAAAGTATTATTATAAAATACCATAAAAGCTATGTCAAAGAAGAATATGTTGCCTCGTTCTTTGATTAATAGAAAGTATTTCCTTTTCCAGGATAGATGTTACACGTTGTCAAAGACCAGTCCTTAATATCTGAAATAATATCACATTTCCAATTTCTCAATGTAATTCTTTTAGCCATTCCCCAAGGCTCTGTGTAATCATAATTTGAGATCCCAAAATTTTGGTATATAGTCCAATATTACTTTAACCTTTAATATTTAAAGCTTTTCCACGGGGAAGGAAGAGAGAGCGGGGGGGGGAGGCGGGGGGGGGGGGGGGGGGGGGGGGAGGAGGGGGGACAAGCATAATTCCTCATAAATAGTCAGACTCCCAAATTTTAGTATATAATTCAACATTACATTAATGTCTGTAGCATATAAAGATTTCCTGATAAATTTATTAATATACATTAAAATACTGTCCCCAACAAAATGTTAAAAATCTGCAGGATCTTTATCATACATATAAGTCAATAAAGATATCTCCAATAAAATCTGATGTCAATCTTTTCAGGTATATTCTCCTAGGTGTACAATACACTCAATTGCATTTTTGATGAATCAGCTTTAATCTCAAATCTGCAAATACTATTTGAACATTTTTAAGAATATGAAGTCAATGATTCAATTTAACAATTAACATTTTCCACTCGCTCTAACAGTGTGATGTCAACTCAATAATTTGCTAGTGATGATTTAAGAAGGACCTGCCCTTGCAACAGTCTGTCAATGTTGCCTTACAGTAAAGCAGAATTAGTTCATCTTGTCATGCTTCCTGTCTGGCTTATCTGGGAGGGCTGATATGAATTTTACAAGACTTAAGGTACAAACTTCCTGCTGCCATTTTTAGTTGCCTGATCTGTGAGGGTGGGTCCTTCGTAAGTTTCTTTCTCTGACTGTTAAACCACTGGGGGTTCCTGCCTCTCTTGTTTGTCTGATTGTTTCCCTCTTTCCCCAATGCCATTCCTACATTCCATTACACCACCTTTATGTTATAACTTGATGTATTGTGGTTACTTAGCAATTATGTATCACTGTTTAAAAAAACTATGACTTAGCATAGAGTGAAAACCCAACCTTTGTATGTTTAATTTAGGAATTTGGTTCCTTAAAAGTGCAGTAAAACAAGTTTTTAGCTCTCCATGAAGATCATGTTGTAACAAGCTTACATATCTAATGCCAATGAATCTTAAAGGAATATTCTGTCTAATCATGGTCAAAGAAGCTATGCTACACAATCACAGAAATGCTAGTCAATAATTATTTACAGGGTGATTGATTGATTGATTGATTGATTGATTGATTGATTGATTGATTTTTGTTTGTTTGTTTGTTTGTTTGGAAAACTTATTTGCTACCCATCTCATATCCAACAACTATGGGTGGCTTACAACATAAAATATTAAAGCAAAAAAGACTTTAAAATCAACAGTCATGGTACACAGCAGATAAAATAATTGACAATTACAAATCATTAAAACCAGATAGGAAAGCCAGGAACTGGATACACAGAGGATAGGGAGGTGGGATTAGGTTTTAATCAATCACCTCCAGTATGAAGTTCCCCCATGCCATCTGGTAGAGTCAGGTCTTGAGACTCTTTTGAAATGTCAGGAGGCTGGGAGCCAATCTCACCTCAGGGGGTAAGGTGTTTCAGAAGGCAGGAGCCATAGCAGAGAAGGCTTTTCTTCTGAAGCCCACCAGCCAAAATTTCTTGGCTGATGGGATCCGCAGCATGCTCCCTCTGCTGGCATGGTTGGTTGTGGGCCAGTCCCATTGGGCTAAGATGGTTCCTGAAGTAGCCTAGACCCATGTAGAGCAGGGCTGTCAAACTTGCGGCCCACGGGCCGAATGTATCACGTGCTGGGCACGCCCAGTTTAGCGAAAGGGGAAAAAGTCCCGATACGTCATGTGACGCTGTGAGTTTGACACCCCTGATGTAGAGCTTTAAAAGTGATGACCAACACCTTGAATTGCCTTTAAATGGCCACTATGCTTTGAAAGAGTCTGACATATGACTCTCACATAATACTATACATCATAAAAACATGTTTGTACCTTGCTTGTAATAAATAACATACAATATAGTCACCACAGCTCAGAGATGCATGTTTACTATAGTATTTTCATGACGATTGTTATGTACTTGCAGATTTTTAACCATAAAACTGAACAGATCAAATTTTGCAGGTTTGGAGTTCCATATGCACTGAAGGCTCTCAGGTTTACAAAAGATGCCTGGGTTGGGACTGTAAATTGTGATTCTAGAAATGTGCAGTTTAACAATTTAAACCACAAAACTTCAGGTTTGTGTTTCTCCAGTCAAAGGCAGTCACTTACTTATGTTGTGAACATATACAATTTCTAATTAGGAACAATGGAAAGACATAAAACTTTTCAACAATTTAAAAATAATCATTGGTTTTGCTATTTTTTCCTGGAGGGGAAACAGGAGAAAACAATGTCTGCTAAATTCATCTGCCTTCATAGTGTGTACACAATGCACATCCAGAATAAAGTTGTCAATACAGCTCTACCATCTGGAACAAAAAGGGTTGTAATTAGTGGTCTTCCTGGCTTAAAATCTAGTCCTCGTCATCTTCACCAACCATTGGAGAAATTGTCACTAATTGCCGCAAAGGACAGGTGTTCGTTCAGGCAATACCCATATGACCTCAGCATGTCATCCAATCAATTTTTTCCCTATTTTTTTCATCAAAGGTTATTGAACTATGAAACACTAGTTGGCAGCAAAGAGAATTTTCTGTATCTCTTTGCAACTATCTAGCGATTGTCCAGTTTTATACTGTTATGGAAGAGTTAAGATTTTAATCTAAGAAAATGGTTTTGGTTTGTGTATATATGAAATACACTGTAGCTCTGAGACAGCAGGCACCCTAGTTTGATATAAAATGCCCTATATAAGACAGCTGCAGAAGCCAGACCTCAATTGATCTCAAGCCAAAATAAGACTTCTCCTTCGTGTGTCCTAGGTTGTCCTTATAAGAGACCTTGTGCTGGCATAAGAAGGAAAACACTTTCCATACCAGAAAACCTAATTCTGACTTTGCACAAACTCAGGAAATGGAATGAGATAGAGGGGAATGCCATGACCACATATCCTTTATAGATGTTATTCACACTATGGTAAGCTAGATGTATTGGGTAAGTCCTCTAAGTATAATTTGCTGTATCTGTTTTTCCTTGGGTATCGAGCAGAGGTGGGTTTCAGCAGGTTTTGACCAGTTCTGGAGAACCGGTAGCGGAAATTTTGAGTAGTTCGGTGAACCAATAGCGGAAATTTTGAGTAGTTTGGAGAACTGGTAAATACCACCTCTGACTGGCCCCGCCCCCATCTATTCTCTGCCTCCCGAGTCCCAGCTGATCGGGAGGAAATGGGGATTTTGCAGTAACCTTCCCCTGGAGTGGGGAGGGAATGGAGATTTTGCAGTATCCTTCCCCTGGAGTGGGGTGGGAATGGAAATTTTACAGTATCCTTCCCCTGCCACGCTCACCAAGCCACGCCACGCCCACCAAGCCACGCCCACAGAACCGGTAGTAAAAAAAATTGAATCCCACCACTGGTATGGAGTATTGTACAGATCAGTGGTGAAATTCAAAATTTTTCCCTACCAGTTCTGTGGGTGTGGCTTGGTGGGCATGGCAGGGGAAGGATACTGCAAAATCACCATTCCCACCTCACTCCAGGGGAAGGATACTGCAAAATCCCCATTCCCACCCCACTCTGGGGCCAGCCAGAGGTGGTATTTGTCGGTTCTCCGAACTACTCAAAATTTCCGCTACCGGTTCTCCAGAACCTGTCAGAACCTGCTGAATTTCACCCCTGGTACAGATAGTCTTCAACTTAAAACAGTTTATTTAGTGACTGTTCAAAGTTACAACGGCACTGAAAAAAGTGACTTATGACCATTTTTCACACGACTGTTGCAGCAACCCCCTGTCACATAAACAAAATTCGGATGCTTGACAACTGGTTCATATTTATGATGGTTGCAGTGTCCTAGGGTCTTGTGATCAGCTTTTGTGACCTTCTGACAAGCAAAGTTAATGGGGAAGCCAAATTCACCTAACACCATGTTATTAACTTAACAAATGCAACAATTCACTTAACAACTGTGGCAAGAAAAGTCATAAAATGACGCAAACTCACTTAACAAAGGTTTCACTTTGCAACTTAAATTTTGGGCTCAATTGTGATCGTAACTCAAGGACTACCTGTATTCAGAATGGTCACTATTCAAGATAATGTAGTATATAACCTGATGCTTTCAAGTGTGTAATTTCCAACTCAGCAAATATAGCCAACATTTGGAAGACATCAAATTAGGGAAGATTGATATTTCATACTTTCATTGAGTTTATATCAAGAGGACACGTTTTTTTTGAAAATGGGGACATTTTAATTTGAGAGAAAAGCAATGAACAATCACTTCGGAGGTTATTTTGCTGAACTGTAAGCCTGCCAATAAGACAGTATTCATTTCTCCAGTGAGGTTGCAGGATAGGCCAGGAATGGGTGATGACTTCATCCTTCTGCCTAGAGACTGAGTCATAATTTTCATAGCCACGCCCCGTTGCCTCTCTCTCTGCTCCAGTTATCGACTCAGTCCTTGCCAGAGAGAGACGCTTCGCTTAGTGGCTGTTCGCCCTAGGCAGAAGATTGAGTCATTTCCCATTCAGATCTACTAGGAGAATTTTTTTGTGCTGAGCAGGTTTGAATTTGGCGCTTTGAGAGCTTGGTCTCTGATTTGGCTGCATTGAATTGAGAGCTCTGTCCTGTCAGCTAACTTGGGTTTCTGGGAGCAGGCTACCCCGGGTCGTCTCGGCCGCCGCCCACCGTCTTTTACTGAAGGGGGGGAAGTTTTCCCTT
>QLTV01001318.1:947120-983187 GCA_003457575.1 Thermophis baileyi | reverse complement strand
AAGATGTCTGCCTGGCTGGTTGAAAGTGCTGAAGAAGCTAGTCACAGTTCTCCTGGCCCAAGCCCTCGTCGCCACTGTTAGATAGTGGGTAGAGATGATAGGAGACAGACTTCCAAAGCAGCTCTTTATTTCAGCTCTTGTATCAGTAACCAGCAAAGAGCAGTCTGACAGCTTGCCCTTTTATAAGATGTCTGCCTGGCTGGTTGAAAGTGCTGAAGAAGCTAGTCACAGTTCTCCTGGCCCAAGCCCTCGTCGCCACTGTTAGATAGTGGGTAGAGATGATAGGAGACAGACTTCCAAAGCAGCTCTTTATTTCAGCTCTTGTATCAGTAACCAGCAAAGAGCAGTCTGACAGCTTGCCCTTTTATAGGGAGCTGTCAGACAGACCAGCCAATAGCGTTTGAGCTTTTTCCCGCTCAAACGCTGGACCTGGTTGGAACCATGCAACATAGTTTAAACAGTTAGAACATAACACCACACATTTATATCTTAAAAATCTAAGATTACAATAAATGTATATTTCACTATCAGTATACCCTTTTATATACTGTATATTCCAGTCTTCTTATCTAGTAATTTCCAATTGAATTTCATTATTTTAAATACACTTAAAATGTATTTCTTTCTGTTTGTTGCAATATCACAATCACACATACCAAATACTCAGTAGTGGGTTCTAAAACCCTTTACTACCGGTTCGCGTGCGTGCTTGCGTGCACACGCGACGCTTCTGTGCATGCGCAGAAGCATCCTAGGTGGGTGGGCGGAGCCTCCTGCCGCCGTCGCTATCGGTTCTAAGAACCAGTCCGAACCGGGAGCAACCCACCGCTGCAAATACTAAGTAAGAACTAAAGTACCTACCGGTAGTTTTGAATGAGCTTTTAACCAGCTTGAAGAGCTGCATGTCTAGGGGACTTTCCTTATTTAAGATTGTTTATGTTTTAAAGTTGTTTGTTAGTTTTTGCTATTGAGTATAAGGATTTTAATTTAGCTTCATTTGACATCTCATACAAATGCAGTGCTATGGTATTCCATTAAAGCAAAATCTTTAATTTTCTTAAAATCTATGGCAGCAGTGATTCAAGTCCTATTTGAAAGTTGGCTCTCTGGCCTGCTGCAGGCTTAGAAATTAGCTTTCAAAAAGTTACACACTAAGGTGTATGATTTGCTTACTTATTTGGCATAAGTTTATCTTTGAACCTTTGCCCATCTTTAATGGTAGGATTACTTGCCTAATTTATGGCTCTACATGTCATCCAAAACTTTAGAGGGGGAATTGACCAACATTCAACCTAGTAATAGGAGACTCTTGTATTGACAAATTGGGGTCACCTTAGCTGCTGTCTCCCTGCTGCTTTTGATTCTTTTTCATCAAGGGTTAGGGGACATAAATCAGAATTTACTCATCTCATTTGCAGTGGTTCCAACATCAACCAAAATCAATCTTTTTTATCCCAGGGAAGAAAATAAAAAACTATGAACTGGCCACCCAATGCAAAACTGATTGAAGGTAACAAATGAACTTTGATTAACAATGCACTTTCTCTTAATTTGTTTTTCACAACAACTTTAAAATTTTAAACTCTGATTAGAGTTTGAGACGAAATCCAGAAGCCATCAAAGGTTGGATTTACAGAATTTATCTAGACTAAAATCTACCTTGGCTAGTTTGTCTCTCAATGTACAGGCAAGGAAACTCAGATAGTGGGATTAATTTATGGTTCTGTATGTGGTGCATATATAATTAATGGAATGAATTCAATTTTCCATAAATTAGTATGCTATGGAAATTCAAACTAAGAGACAAATCCCAAATTCTAAAGCTAATCAGAAATGCAGATACAATGGGCAAATGATAGATGTTCAAGCATCCATTGGCATACATTCCTAACCACTAGGATGTTCGAATACTGAAATGTTATGATATCCTAACACTCAAACTGAAATGTTACATGCAAATACTGTATGTCAGAATTGGAGTTTGAGTCATAATATTGCAAGGCATGATTCATCGTTTCTCCCCTTTTGCTTCCATTAAGATCCTTCAACTTATAATCTAATTTATGTACTTTGGTAGTCTTTCATAGTGAACTGGCTCAAACAGTTGCTGACAAATGGGTGGTTATCTTTCATACTCAGAAGGGGATTCTCCAGAAGACTTACAGTTAACAAGCACATAGGGCAAATGCATTGTTAACAGGAAGGAAACTTTCCTCCTATATAGCACAATCATACTGTGGGCTTCTACATTCAATTTTTCTGGAAGCTACCCAAGCAGTTGGCAATAACAATCTTTATTGCATTCTGGAATGAAGCCACTTTAAAGTGTTAATTGCCTTCTATCAACATGGATATTCTTTTTATAACCATGACTATTAACAACAATAATTTTCCCCAACTTTCTTACGATTTAATGAATGTTCGGTCTTGCTTTTTCCACCCAAAGGGTTAAGCAACTTTGGGTTGACATTTTGATCCTGAGAAACTCTGTCTATATATTGTTAACTATTTAGTGCTAGCTGAGACAAAAGTCTATTTATTCTACCATACTTTATAGTATTTTCAATTACAATTTTAATATTATTATATTATACAACCAATTTCATTGTATACATAATGTACAAAGACAATAAAGGCTGCTATTATTATTGTTGTTGTTGTTGTTATTGAAATAAATTTGGCTTCCCGATGCGTTTAATAACTGTTACCTTAATATTGATTTATTTTTGCTGAATGAAGACGGGATGTTCAGAGGTACCACCAATCTTATTAAAAATAGCACTGGAACAGTGCTAGAAATATAAATTAAAAAAATGTGCTCAGTAAAATAAGCTTGTAAGCTTTATCTGCCAACTGTTCTATTGTTTGGTGCCACCACATGATGGCAGAGTTGTGCATATTTTCCAGATTTGTGGCTCAGGATATTTTTACTGACTGTTGTGCTTGGTAAAAGTAGGGGGAAAGGTAAATGAGAGGGCATAACTGATAATTACAGTTTTGCAAGAATTATTAAATTATTAAAATGTATTAATCTGGGGTTTTTAAAGATGGCTATTGTCATCTCTACACCCCCACCCCCAAATTATTTCATTTTGGCAGGGAGGTTTTAGTCCTATACACTTAAATAAAAACATTAACAATCTGATGACTTTAAAAAGATGTACAGAAAGTGGAAGCTAGCTTTTCTGCTCATCTTTGCATTAGTCAGAGCTAGAATCCTCATAGGAGACTGGAAGAGGTCACAACAAATTAAAACTTACTTTGACAAATGAACTTAATGTCATCAGTAGTTTGTGCATTGTCTTGTATCTTCCTTTTTCTATGCACCATTTCCCCCAATGTCTTAAGTTGTTTGCAATCAATGACAGCTTTCGAAGCCATGTTGGGAAGGATGTAGTTATTTTAACACTTCAAAGAGAAGTTTTTTGCACAGCCCTACTGAGCATAAATTTCAAAATCATGACAATGAAAAGAACTTGGGTGTGCGGCAACCTGAGGTGTCCACACCCCTAAGGAGTGTGAGATGAAATTTCAGAATGTGCAAGAAAAGAGTGGTTTGTATGCCTTGGTGGCAAGTCACGAGTCACAATTTTGCAGAGGATGCAAATATTAATCAAATCTTTTCTAGAATATGATCTAAGAGTGTAATATAGTTTTCAAAGGCAAAAAACATCTTAAAGAGCATCAGGAGGGGCATAGGGAGCCGAGGTGGCGCAGTGGTTAGAGTGCAGCACTGCAGGCTACTTCAGCTGACTGCTAGCTGCAGTTCGGCGGTTCAAATCTCACCGGCTCAAGGTTGACTCAGCCTTCCATCCTTCCGAGGTGGGTAAAATGAGGACCCAGATTGTTGGGGGCAATATGCTAACTCTGTAAACCGCTTAGAGAGGTCTGTAAAGCACTATGAAGCGGTATATAAGTCTAAGTGCTATTGCTATAGAGTGCAGATCATGGGAAGTAATTATCTTGTTCTAATCTTCCTTGATCAGGCTTCACTTGAAGTTCTATTTTGTATGCTTCGATTTAGAAAAGACAATAATCTACTTCAAATCCAGACGTTTAGCAACATAGTGAAAGGATTGGGAACCAAACCCTATGTTTAAAAGATCTAGATAGAGTATGTTTAGCTTGCAGAAGGGAAGATTGAGAGGGGAACATGACAGCCTTCTCCAAATACGTAGGGGCTCTCTAGTACACATTGTAGAGAGGCGAGAGTTATTTTTGCTTGCTTTAGAGCAGGGGTCCCCAAACTTGGCAACTTTAAGACTTGTGGATTTCAACTCCCAGAATTCTCCAGCCAGCTATGCTGGCTGGAGATTTCTGGGAGTTGAAGTCCACAAGTCTTAAAGTTGCCAAGTTTGAAGACCTCTGCTTTAGAGGATAAGATTAGGATGAATGGGATGAAATGCAAGGATATAGATACAGATTAGATTTTAGATATCGTTTCTTGACAGTAAGAGCTTTCAGTCAGTGGACTAACTATCTGCATGGATTAATTGCTTCCCCTGGAGATTTTCAGAGGTTGGGTTAATCAGTTGATAGGGATGGAATAGTGCAAGAGATTGCAAGTGATAACCTTTAGGTCCCTTCCAACTCTATGATTCTATGATTGGAAGCTTCAGAAAACAAGCTTTCATTTTCCTCTTATACAGATAGAGACATGGTGGGAATTAGACTAAAGAAAAACTTAAAACCATCCAAAAAGATAAAGGAGGGTTCATTGGATACTTTGAGAAGAAATATAAAAAGATGGATAGGAATGGACACCTTTAAATCAGATGGTCACATGATGATTCAACATATGGCACAGTAAGAAGGAAGATTGGCAGTGATAACTCAAAAATGATATTAAGTATATGCTCTGCTATAACCAAAAAAACAATATATTCATATCTATCAGAATCAGTAGATCTTAGTGAACATCAGTGCTGTATGGGGTTATGTCTCCTCTCTAGATCCATGGTGGAAAATACTGAGGAATTTTTTGGCAAGTTGCAAAAGCTGCTGAATGCAATATTGTGACAAATGGAAGATGACAATGAAAAAAAAAGAGAGAAATATTGTAGCCTAAGAATTACAGGAAGAACTTGATTGGGTATTACAATAATGCAGATAGAAGTTTACATACCGTAGTTTTGCAGAAGAAATTTTTCATTTATTACTAACACCTGTTTCAAATAACACAAAGGCAGACTTTACATATAGACATATTGTAAGTGGATGGACAGCACTGAAATCAGAGAGATTATGTTTTAGGCATAGTAAAGAAAAGCAACCTAGTCTGCCAGGACATTTAATGTCTGTAGGTTAAAGTATCAAGTAGGTTAAATTAATGTCTGTAGGTTAAAGTATCAAGTAGGTTAAATTAAAAAAAACCTTAAAGGATGGTAGCAGTGGTAGCTACAGTATGCCAGAAATATGTTGTCAGAATATGAAATCAGTATAAAGATTCCATATATTAACTTATGAGCAGTGGTTAGAATGCAGTACTGCATGCTATTTCTGGTGACTGCCGGCTGCCTGCAATTTGGCACTTTGAGTCTCACTGGCTCAAGGTTGACCAAGCCTTTCATCCTTCTGAGGTCGGTAAAATGAGGACCCAGATTGTTGGGGCAATGCTGACTCTGTAAACTGCTTAGTGATGGCTGTAAAGCACTGTGAAGCGGTATATAAGTCTAAGTGCTGTTGCTATTATGTGAACTTGAGGAACAAAAGGAAGATGTAAGAAATATTGTGAAAAAAATCCAAGCAACTTTTAAAACAAGGTCTTCAGGAAAAAGAGACGGGATGAAATATCAGGCAATAATGTTTGCACGCTATCAGCATAAAAAAGAGAGAAACTTTAACAAGAAAAGTCTTTCTTACAAGCTTAGAGGAATTGTTTTTAACCATTTAGTCATGTTCAACTCTGGGTGACCTTATAGGCAAATGCTCTCCACACTATCCTGTCAAGCACATCTTCTTTCAATTGTTGGATGTTCAACTTTGTATCAGATTTGATGTTATCAAGCCAGCGTGTTCTTTGCTTGCTCCTTCTTTGTCCACTAAACATTCCTAGCATCATTGCCTTCTTTAATGAATTTCTACATATAACATGGACAAAATAAATCAAGACATAGTCTTATGATTTTAGCTTCCAGTGATGTGTTTGGTTTTATACAATTTAAACCTGTTAGTTGCTCTGGCTGTCCATGGTATATGTAGTAATTTACACCACCAACACAGTTCAAAGGTGTCAATTCTTCTTCTGTCAGCCATTTTTTGTGTCCAATTCTCATACCCATACATCATTAATGAAGACTATTGCTCTAATTAGCCTGCTTTTCGTATTTATATTAATATCTCTGCTTTTGCAGTTATTTTTGTTAACAATTGCAGTGCGGCCTAAGGTTATCCTGCATTTGATTTCAGGAGTAGAACAGCCATCATTAACAATTTTGGATCCAAGGAAGATAAATTATTGAACTAATTCAATTTTCTCCTTGTTGATTTTAAATGTCTCATATCCATCTGTAGCTGTTGTCATTATTTTTGTTTTCCTGCTTTCTCTAATTTTTTAGAGAAATTACAGAGTATATATTTAAGATAAGATTGATTACAGGTAGTCCTTAAGATACCTGTCACTTAATGGCCAAAGTTACAACAGAAACCCCCCCCCAATACACACAACCCCATTTCAAAAGTGGATACCACAATGCTTGGATCCACTCCCCATGCCTCTTGGAAGCAGCCACTACTTTCAGTGCTCTGACTATTCCTTGCAGAAATGGCAGCTGTTTTTAGAGCTTTCTGCCCTAATCATCTGGCTGTCAGGAGACTGCAAACTTCTTCGTTGGGTTTTAGGCAGAGCTGTCAAACTCCCGGCTCACAGCCCTGATGCGTCACACGCTGGCCATGGCCCCGCCTGGTTTAGCAAAGGGGGGGAAGTCCCAATACATCATGTGATGCCGTGACGTGAGTTTGACACCCCTGGTTTTAGGGAAGCCAGCCACCTGCATGGAAAGGTGGTAGCTTGCTCTGCTCGGAAGACTGCAAATTACTCCTGGCTCTTGCTAAATTTGGGGAAAACAGCCACTTGGATGCAAAGATGGCAGCTTCTCCAAACCTTTCCATTGCTTACCCTCCAGAAATCCACATTTCTTCAATAGAACAAAACAAAAGCTGGGAGGGACAGACTTGTTCTCAGTCTTCGTCTCGATCTTGATCTCTTTCAACCACTTAATTTGTTAAATTTATTGCATGCCTGGAAAGAGGGTGACAAAACCTGTAAGTTACTTACCTTGATGAGTGACTGCCAGGCTGAAGAACAGAGGAAAGGAAGGAAGGAAGCAAAGAAAATGTTTCTGCAGCTTGAGTTTTGAGAAGTTGAAGAAAAAGCGACCAGAGCACAACACATGCAGCAAACAGCTGGCTGTGACAGAAGCAGGGTCCTTGGAAATCTTTTTGCTTCTGTCTGACTTCCTTTAGGACCCAGCTTCTGCCACAGCCATTTGTCCTTTAGAGCTGAACTTTTCCTTCAGCTCCTCAATGTAAAGTATGCCTCATTCTGTGTGACTTTCAAAAGCTCCAGAGGCTGTGGAAGAGCACACCCCATTCTTACACTGCCTCTGAAAACTATGGAACAAAAAGCACATTTTGAGAATAGTTGTCAGGTGTTGGTAAACAGTGGGTCACCTTTGATGATGTTAACTTCCTGCAGAGATCAAAGGGCTAGTCAGGAAAGAGCAAAAAAAGAGACAAATCTAATGTATCACTTTATATAATGATTAAAGTGCAGAAGTCTTAATATAAGGATATATTAGGATTCTGCATACATTCTGCCAATCTGTGCCTATTAGGGAAAAACATCCATCGTGCTTGATTTATATATATCTTTGAACCACAACTTAGTTTATCTAAAGGAACACTAAATACATCATGATGATGTAAATCAGGGGTGTCAAACTCACGTTGCCATGGCGGTGTCACATGACATATCGGGACTTCCCTCTCCTTTGCTAAACCGGGTGTGGCCATGGCGAGCATGTGACGCATCTGGCCCGTGGGCCAGGAGTTTGACAGCCCTGATATAAATTATGAGCCCAAGCAGAAAGTACCCTCTTCTTCTTGGGAAGGAGATCAAAGCAAGGATATTTATTACTTGTTTTTCATTTTTTTAACTACAGCAGTTGTGTTGCTTAGACTAGTGTGCTAAAAGCTACTAAAGTATTTCCAGATTTTGGAAACTGGCAATTTTTGTTGCACAAAGAACCAGAGATTCGGCAATCATATCCACTAGGAAAACTCTAGCCAACTTTTAATGAGCCATGTGCCAAGAAGTGTAATGCTAAACTAAACTTTTAATAGTTCAAGTCCAATAATTGCTTCAAGGAGCCACTTTGCAGTTTTTTCTCCAAGTATTATGAACTACTTGAAAACCCAAGTAATTGAATTATACTTGTGATATGTCATTATCAGTTGCTTGACTATTAATATTTCAGTTTTACACCACATTAATTAGATAAGAAAGATAATTATTTTAAAGAAATTACAACTTTGTTTTCCAGCTCTGCTAAGGATGTGTCATTTTGTAGATTTGCATTATATTAAGGGAAAAATACAGACTGTGCAAAAGGAACATCAATTTATGAAATGGAAATAACTACAACACAAAAATTGTGGCCACAGTAAAAGGTAATTCTGTAGTTTCTCAGATTTGGCATCTGACAATATTTAGGTGAATATTTTTTTTTAATCTTCAAGTATCTGTGAATGAAATTAAAACTATTGTGTCTTCTTCCAGATGCTGAAGAGTCCTAAAAACTAACTATTCCATTATTTTATCCTCTTTAGGTTTCTTTGCTACAGTTGGTAAGGGAAAGACATCAAAATGTCATGTTTAGACTCATTAGCACTTTTAGTGGAAAAAAGGCAGCCAGTATATATTGAATCATGTTCTTTCAATGCCAGTACAAATTCATTGATTTTACTTTTATTTATTTGTATCCTGCCTTTATTATTTTTGCAAATAACTCATGACTGGGAGCATATCCAATGTATCTTCCTCCTATTTTCCCCACAAAAACCACCCCATGAGGTGAGTTGGGCCAAGAGTGACTGGCCCAAAGTCACCTACCTCGCTTTCATGGCTAAGGTGGGCCTAGAACTCATACTCTCCTGCTTTCTTAGTCAGACGATGGGGATATTCTCTCTTAAAAATGTTGGAGTTCCCAGAGCCAATAATTGTAGAATCCCTCCAATTCTAGGAAAACTGCTCTCCTCCAGACCTCCCCCAAATCATAATTTACTTCTGTATTCTCAGATATGATTACTAGGGAGATAAAAGCAACTTGCCAAAATTAACAATGTAAAGGATTGTTATGTATTCTGCCTGAAAAGCTTGATAATGGATTTTTTTATTTCCATTATTTTGCGTTCAATAATTGTGCAATGAAACCTTATTTTTTATGGCAACCATAGTCCATCTGAGATATTTCTGTCTGCAATGATCTGTAACTTTATTTTTTTGTTTTTCTAAACATGAATTTGAAAGATTCTGGAAATTTTTGGAAAAGCACATACACACATCTCTTTCTGCTTTGGCTTCTTGTACCAGGCATGATTCACCCAATGCTTCACTCCACTTTGAAGCGAAGTCTTAGGACCCAAAGCAGACCAGTTCTTTGCCCCATTTTGATTTGTTCAACAACTCTCAACAGTCTCTATGGACAGTGGAAGCCATTGATCAGCGAGCCCCATTAATTCATTTACTGCGTTACTTTTAAAATATTTTAATTTAAAACAAGCATGCTCAGCTGTTTGGGTCACATTCTCTCAGAATAAATAAATTCATAAAATGAAATTAGTATAACACACCACACACTTTCTCTGTCAACATGTAATGCCCTGGGTTTATTTTGTGAGAGCTCTATCACAATTCCAGGTGGGATTAAAAACCTTAAGGATAATGTACGCCATCAGAATGGGCATTCAGACCGGTACTGACAAAGCACTAGTAGTAGAGTCCTAAGAACCATTCTCTTCACAGAAGAGAGAGCCAATATTTCCAAAGAAAGGCACCCGAGAGTTGTGGTTCTTGTCTTTCAGCCTTTTGGAGAATATTAAAAGAAAAGGGGTGGGGGTGGGGAAAGGAAAGCTGGCTGTTTTCAGAAATTGGAATGATGAGACATGTACAGCAATTACTGCATTCTTTTCCCTTTTAGCTTTTTTTTCTTTTTCAAAAAGAACAAGAATTAAGTCTTTAATAACAATTACACAATAAAAAAATATAATTTGTGATCAAAAGAATGGCAAGACAACATAAAACTCCAGTTGTAAGGACTCCATTTGCATACTTGATTTGACACCACTATTTTGGTGCATAAGAAAATGGGACAACAGAAGGGGCTATATGAAGAGCAGCAACATAACTTTAGTGCTTTAAGTACCAGAAACTGTACACATGCTTGTGAGCTAGTCAGTTGAATAGAATCCATGAGACTTCATTTTTAGCTTGTTACTTGCCTTGTGATTTTAAAACAGGAAGATCATATTGAGTAGCACATTCCCCATTTTTAAACTGATGCCTTTTTAAAAAATTCTGTATGTATGTCACCATTTTTCACATGATACACAAAAAACTCAAGGACCCAGAGGGGGAACCAAGTTATGTTAATACCATTTACAAAATACCAAGGAGTCCACAGCTACCTAACACATTTACTACAGCACAGGAACCAATGAAGGTACAGTGTACAAAAACTGTAAACACAGCACAATAAATAGATAAAACAGCAGGTTCCGCACCATGCACATGATGTCATGACACTTCATCTTTATACAATCTCACTTCTTACACTCTTACTTTGTTGCAATTCTCCCTCCCCCCCCCCCGTCCCAAGTGCAAAGCATCACAAATGAACGGTTCTGTATTCAAGTAACATATATACAAGGGTATTACAAATATGCAGTACTGTACAGATAATTGCTGTCGTCTTAATTTACAGGTATTGATTTTTTTTCCTATTAACAATAAGAATAGAAAAACCAAAGCATGAGAGATGTGCATTGCTGTCAAGTCCCCACAGCTGCCATGGAAATACAATATACTGCATTCCATCATCCCTTGCATTCAAATTGCTACTGATGCATAGCACCTAAACAAGTTCCCGAAGACTGAAGTTTCATTACTACAGAAACTACGTCACCTCCATTGCTACTGTATTGTCTGCTATATTGTTCAGTGCTGACTTTTCTGTTTCATGGTTTTCCCTGAAAAATAAAAGCAGAGAGAACACAAATACATTGGTTGAGTACCTAAATTGGAAAAAGCCACACTTAAAAACATGGTAAAAGTGCTTATTTTCCATCTTTGAAACTTCAGTGTAGTGTAATAATGTATTTCTTTCCAATTTCAAATCTGTGTTGTCTCATACTTAGGGAAACACTGTGGAAAAATAAACCAGTTACACTTCAAACTGATGTACTACTAATCTAAAATAATTATTTAATAATCAATTTATTTTTTTAGATGGTTGATTCAACATATTCCTAAACATCTCCAAGAAAAGTATACTACCTGCAGAATTAATGTAGCTAGGATTGGATATAAGTAAATTAATTCAACACCATCCCCTCTAACCTCCCAATGGGGCAATAATGACAAAATCAATAAAATTGATCAAAAGACAAATGTAGGATTCTTTGAGTGAATCCTGAATCCTGAATATCTCTTGAAGAAATCAATGGAGAAATCTGGAATTCTTCATTTGAGTTCCTATCTACAGCTCCGGAATTTCTAGGTAATATCCTATCCTATTATTTAATAATTTGTCTGATTTATATCCCGCCTTTTGTTCAGGAGCTGAAGGTGGTATCCACAGCACCCCCTGCTCTCATTTTTCTGCAAAATCACCACGTGATGTAGTTTGGTCTGAGAAAACTCCCATGGCCAAGGATGTCCCGAGTCTCTTTGGAGCGCTATTCCAACAAGTTAATGATTACAGCACACTGGTTTTAATGTTGAAAATAAAAAAAGATTGGGGAGGGGATGACGATAGATGGTAATTTGACCACATGCATTATTATTTTCAGAGCTTGAACACATCAACCTTAATGTTGCAAGTATTACTATATACACATTTCAAAGTTGGAGGTATTAATATATTTGGGGTACCCAAATCTGCAACAAAAGTAGAACAATGAAAAACAAAAGAGAATAAGATAAAAAACATAAAAAGTGAGATCTTTATAATCCTTTACAATAAATTATTAGTAGGTTCAAATTTTACTAAATGAAAGCAATGAAAATTAGGAAGCTGTGAATTAATTAGACTTTCCTAGGTGTTTATTGTTTAGCAGCACCAAAAAGGGCCTTTTTCTTTTGAAAATCAAATTTTACAAAAGTAGTCTGTCCCACTTTTGATATAATCACAAATTATTCAATATTTCTAATTATAGAACTTCCATTTTCACTAAGACTTTAATGCAGAAATTAGAGACCGTTTGAAAGAATTTTCTACTGTGTTTAGACATCCATAAAATTTTTCTTTTTCAACTTTAAGAATTCAACACAACAAAGTACTTACCTTGGTATTGTGTCCACAGAGGATGAGGCTGGCACCTTGGGCACCTGACAGTTTGCTGCAGCCAGCTTTAAGGCAGATGATGGAACAGCACTTAGAGTCCTAGGTATGTGCCGTGCATTGAGCGTATTAATAGAGTTTGCAGTGCCAACAGATGAGGGTACAGTTAATCTAATGTTGTTCCCAAACAGAACCTGAGTTGTTGCAGAATTGGCAGCAGTTACTTGGTGACTCAGTGCACTGTGGGAACTTGAAGTCTGTGTTATATTTGAAGGCTGTAACAAGGCTGAACCTGCTGTTGATGAGCTTGTATGTACAAGTGCTGTAGGCGTAGTATTACTGAAGTGTAAGCCCTTATATACTCCTGTGAAATAAGAAAAAAATGTCAACACAAATGAAAATAAGTTATTGATTTAACTCTCTCTCTCACACTTCCCCCACGCACACGCAATTATACTTTTTGACACTACGATCATTACCACTTCTTACCTGAGGCTTGAAGGATGCCATTCACCCCAATTCCAAGCACCACATCATCCTTCATTTTGAATCCCATGAGCTGTTCTGATGTAACCAAGGCTGAAGCAGCAAACTGAGCACTGACAGAATCCAATGTCTTGGAATTAAAACCCTTTTAAAGAGAAAAAAAATAATATCAAGCTATTATCACACACTACAATAATATACCGCTGAGCCCAACAATAGAGAATGGAAAAGTCACCAGTTTCTGTTAAGAATTTTTTTTAAAATTCAAAACTACTCTATAGTATATAGCAGGGGTGTCAAACTTACATTGTCACGGGGTCGTCACGTGATGTATCGGGACTTCCCCCCCCCTTCACTAAACCAGGCATGGGCGTGGCCAGGGCATGACGCATCTTGCTCATGGGCCGAGAGTTTGACACCCCTGGTATATAGTATAGTATGTATGGGAAGAAACAGTTCACAATCTTAAGAGAAGTAACAGCCACAAAGGCATGCACTAAAGATCTGCTTAAAAACCCAATTTTATTTTTTTCCAAGCAAATACTTGATTACTAGCATGGGTAAGTATATACACAATCATAAAATTAATTATTGGTATTTTCTGACTAAATAAAAAGGTTCTTTTCATTGGAATTTTAAACTATAGCATTTTCTATTTTTTAAACACTTGTATAAATCAAGAAAATCAGCTAAATGATATATATCATGATTAGCTGCTCTAACCCTTAGTAAGTTAATTACTAATAGAGATAAAAAGCTTTATTTTCTGAAAACACTGAAGAGTTTAAAATATATGATGCCGTTCACATTAAATAGGGATTGATCTGTAAATTTATTGGAGGGCAGAAGGGAAAGCAAGTATATACAATGTAAATTAATGAGTTATCCAGAATTCTTTAGAATATATGTACAGTGGTATCCATCAAGACTGGCCAGCGGTAATGCAAGTTCTGTTCCTTTGGAATTCGCATTCAATATTGCGATGTTGTTGACATCAACCAGACAATTCTTGTTTTCCTCTCTTGCATATTTACAATGCTGAATCACCTCTTTTTCTGTTACAAGGGACAGCAGTAGTGCCATCTATACTCACCTGTAGCATCACTTCTAAACACTAGCGTATGGCTAAGATGAAGATTCAAGCGAAAGCCATTTTTCTGTTGGTTAGTTGCAAGATGTTATGGCAACAGTTGAAAATTAGAGATGACCCCTGGTGGAAAAAATGAGGAATAAATCATAATACAGGCAATTCCCTCACCTGTGAAGCGTTCGCAGAATTACTATTTGCTTGCTGTTGATGAATTTGTGCAAGCTGCTGCTTCTGCATTAGTGCCAGTTGTTGTTGATGATGCTGGTATTGTTCGGCTGTAAATGCTGAACAAAATATAAAATGAGAGAATACTGTATCAAAATATGTAGACCTAATATGTGCATCCCCTAGTTTAAATTCTAAAAATGCACAGGCCTTAATCATAGTACATTTATTTAGTACTCCAGTTCTAGTGGGATCTCATACTAACTGCACTTCCAAAATAAAGGTTGGTTGTAAACCATGCAGGATTAAACATTTGAATTGCTGTTATAAAACGCAAATTGCCGTATTCTGATCATCATAGCAGCAGAATTTCTGATACTCACATCAGCTAAAACGTGTTCCTTGTTTCTAAATTTTGATAATACTGATATTCAACTGAGAATTTATATATGTATATGTAAATATGTGTATCAGAATATAAATGGTGACATTGTAATAATTCAACTTCCCTCAATTAACATACTTGGGGGGAAAAATCCAGTAAATAAGAACGGAGTTGATTATGCTGATTTACAGAGGAATGAAGAAAGACTACCGTGTTTCCCCGAAAACAAGACCCTGTCTTATATTTTTTTGAACCCTGAAATAAGCGCTTGGCCTTATTGCCATGCACTCAAAAGCCAGATTGGGCTTATTATCAGGGGATGTCTTATTTTGGGGGAAACAGGGTATATTATACTATTTATTGTCTATGGAGAGTTCTAAAAATAGAAAATAGAGAAGTTTCATTGCAATTTTTGTTTCACTGCATCTTAATGAAAATCTCCCTAATGCCAACTTTTAAAGTGAATTTAGACAGAATAATAAATTATAAAATTTGTTTCTAGAACAAAATGGCAAGTTTTCCAAATTCAGTTCAATTTGTTTTAAATACAGAAATTTGGACACTTTACTTCATCAGGTATTATTTGGATTAAACTTCCTGACAGAAAATTAAAACACATAGTCTACTTTTTAATTCCATGCACAAGACAGATACATGCCAAGTTTCAAAAACAGATTACTTATGTATCATTTTGTTCTGTACACATAAAATGAAGTAAAAGAGATGGTTCAGAAAGAATTATTGGTGCACCATACACTTTCGATTAATGTAACCTTCATAATTACAATCCCAAATTAACCTTCATAAAACTTTTACCTATCTAGAGGTCTCAGTGAATTCCAGTGTAGAAAAATGTCACAGTTTTTGAGTTTTATTTCCCTTCTCTCACCCCAGATATCAAGGAATGATGGCTTTTAGGCTTTAAACTGCAGCAAAAACATTTAAGCTTGAAACAGATTTGGCTGGATGTAGCCTTAATATTCATCTATTTAAATTGAGTCCATTTGTGCTTAATACTTATGAGAAAAATATAGTGCTGCAAAGTCAATAATTTATATATTGTATAACAAACAATTATGCCAATATAACTGTTTGTGGTATTGACTTTTGGAATATGGAATGAAAGTCCTATACAAAAATATTGTTAAGGATACAGTGGTGGAAGAAAATGTAGTCAGAATAATAATTAGATATTCATATTAATTCTCACATTATTAATTCCATTCCACTGAACAATGTATACGTAAGAAAATGTATGTATTTGGTAGCTACAGCATAAATAAAGTGTGGCAGCGCAGTGGTTAGAATGCAGTATTGCAGGCTACTTCTGCTGACTGCGAGCAGTTTGGCAGTTCAAGTCCCCCTGGCTCAAGATGGACTCAGCCTTCCATCCTTCCTAGGTTGGTAAAATGAGGAGCCAGATTGTTGGGGGCAATATGCTGATTTTGTAAACCGCTTAGAGAGGGCTATAAAGCACTGTGAAGCGGTATATAAGTCTAAGTGCTATTACTATTATTGAACAAAACCTAATATAAATTAACTTCCAAACAAAAAATACTTGTGCAGTATTTCACATCACTCTTCCCATTGGTAGTCTTTCTTCATCTGATTTCACAGCTTGTATAGACTCATAAAATGCAAGTAATAGAATAACCATACTGGTTATATCAGAGTTGTTTAGGAATGCTTAGAATTTTTTTCATTGTAAACAAATGGATTCTGTTCTATATTAAATTGCTGTTGAAAACTTCGTTTTTAAAAATGATTTTTCATCTGCAAATGAAATGGTGGTTTGAGATGTGCAAGCCAAAATTGTATGGAACACACAAACCTGGTATTCCCCCCCCCCCAACAAAAAATAATTGCATTTGTAGGGTTTTGTTTGTTCCAGCTCATGTAAATTCACATATATAAATTTTGTTTGAATTTCTTCCCCTAAATATATATGTCTGAATTTTAAAATAGTTTTTAAATGCTTGATTCTAAAAAAAATTAGGGATACTTGAGTTCACTCACGTGTGCCCATCTTTGCATATATGTTTTAACGATTGGAAGTATGTAAACTGAAATGATCAGTGCACAGAGGCCCTATTGCAATGTGCACAATTAGTTGATTATGATAATTTTAAATTGTACTAATTAATTCAATTTGTATAGTCACCCATCTCAAACTGACAACTCTAGGAACATATTCTAATAATTTTCTTCCTATGGTCTATTTTATCTCTCAGCTATTACTGGTATACCTTTCATAAAAGGCTTTCAATTAAAACCACCTTCGACCTACATATTTTAATCTCAACATAATACAATTTGAATCAAACTAACATACATGAAATTTGTCCTCAACAAAAAGCGTTCACTTTTCAGACTTGTGATGCACAATGTTTAGCATTTTAAAATATGTTCAATAGTCCTCAACTTTCAACCACAATTGAGTCCAACATTTCCGTTGCTAAGCAAGATAATTGTTCAATGAGTTTTGCCCCATTTTATGATCTTGCTTGCCACAGTTGTTAAGTGAATTATTGCAGTTGTTAAGTTAGTAACATGGTTGTAAAGTGAATCTGGCTTCCCCATTGACATTGCTGGTCAGAAGGTCGCAAAAGGTAATCACATGATCCTGGGACACCGCATGATCCTGGGACACATGATCCTGGGACACCATCATAACTATAAGCCAGTTGGCAAGTATCCAAATTTTGATTACGTAACCACGGGGATGTTGCAATGTTTGTAAGTGTGAAAAACAGTCACTTTTTTTAGTGACATTGTAACTTTGAGCAGTCACTAAGCGAACTGTCGTAAGTTCAGGACTAACTGTATATCAAGCTATTTCCAATATTTTGAAAGTGCTCTGATGTTAAAACAGTTTTGTTCCAAGTATGATATATTCTGTTTTGAGATTGAAACTTTTTTTTTTAGAAATGTTTCAGGGCAACCTATTGAATTTCGTTTAATTTGAAACATTGTCTTGGTACTAAACTAAACAGGGCTTAGGCACACAGAAACACACATTATCTGTGCAGATTTTATTGAGGAAAACAGCAAATAAACACATGAAAACTGCCCTGAAGAATATGCTTGCAAAACATCTTGACTTTAAAGAGTTTAAAAAATCTGATTATTTTATTAGCTTTCTTTCTGTATGATTTATAATTTAACTATTACAAAACCTGAGAAAATACTAATAATCTGATGTTTTTACATAAGTATTGTTCAGTTTAACAAAATGATTAAGAGAATAACGATATGTGGAAAATATTTTCCATCTATCCATTGAAGCTCATTTGGTGACTTGCAGATTAAGGAGCAGCAGTGTTACAAGAATTTTAGAAGCAGCCTAGTCACTCTGAGTGAGTTGGGGGCCATATATATTTTCATAAATGAATTAATAAATGGGTGTGTTGAGCTGTGCCCATAACCACACCACAGCATTATGGACTACAGTTTCCTAGTAGTCCTCAAGAGCAATCCCAGGTAAAGCCAATGGCAGTAATCTGACAAAATGATGACTGAGCATGAGTTACTTTAAGAAAGACCTCCTGATCCACAATGGCATGATTGCAAAAACACAGATTCTTCCTGTGACATTTTTCATTGAATAAATAGCAGTTTACTGCCACGAATGTAGTTCACTACAAGCTAGTATTTTATAATTTGTTTTCAATTTAGGTTGGAAAATAAACACAATTTGCCATATTCAGCAACAACTGCAAACTCTCGGTTTTCTGAATAATGACAAATATGAAATTGAATTGTAAAAATGGGAAGATGGGGAAGACTACACAAGTTGGAAGCCTTGAATTATGACTGAATTGTAACATCTAAAGACCTTGTTCAATTATGTCAAACAATCAGCCTATGAACCAGGTTTATGAAAATTGTAGAAGATATTTTAAATTATTTCAGAGTTTACAGTCAAATTCTAATTTTTCTTTAGTTATAGTTTTTAACTTTCCCTAGTTATGCAAGCTACTTATTCCAGGTGCAACAAAAATAACAATACAGCAGCAGGCAAACTCATTAGAATAGGACAGGCAGCTATAATGAAGATTTGCTAAAACAAGATAAGACAAATGTGTTTTCTTTGATGGGCCAAGAGTTCTAACTTATTTTGGTATCAAATGAAATACTATTCCAATATCCTCATACTTCTGTTTGGAATCAATTATGTAATTCAAACAGACTGATGAAATTAGTTATAAAAATAAGCTTTGAGTCTTATACAGACTTGATCCATTATTCAAGTCATAAATAGCAATTATAGCAAACAAAATGATTAGAAAATTGAAATGACCAAAAGTCTTAATAAAATTGCTACGGCCATTATTATATACATTCTTTTTATTCATCCATGTCAGAGATGATTTCCCCGTCTTTTATTTAAGAAACAAATATCCATTGCTACAGAACCGTTCCAACATAATTTAAAAAGGGTTTATATCAATTACAGAAGATAACAAAAGACGATGACCACAATTGAAACATTACACTCTCAAGATTTACATTTGCAAATTACATATTTAACCAACACAAATCTTAGTAACTCCTTCCAGAATTCTATAGCAATGTGTTTCAATCAAAAAGCCATATCCTTCTTAGCCATATCCCAGGCTGCCTGACTCATCAAAGTTTACATTTTAGAAATATAATTCTGAACTTCCAAAAAACCCCACCCTCCCTCAACTGTAGTCTTAAAATAATATTCCTGCTCATTTTTAGACATCATGTATATAAGACTTTTTTTAAAACAACAACAACAACACAAGACCCTTTTACAATAAATCAGGATAGAATTGCTTCTTTTCAACATATTAATGGCTTCTCAAAAACAAAAAAGTTTTTTATTTGTACCATCTACTTAAGATGTGATATAGATGTAAATACACTGCCCAAGGGGCTACAGGCTACAGAGATTTCAGTGGTGATCTCTAAACTTTTTGTCCTATTAAATGTAACTGATAAGTTGGTCCTTTAAACCAGCAGGACTCTTCGCGATTGTGTGTATCATTAAATTTTGGATTTTAAGTGGTGATGTTTTGAACGTTTCAAATCAATTCCTTATTTTGCATTCTTAATAGCAAATTATATATTGTCAAAACTGAAAAATATAAATAAAACAAAAATAAATAAGAAATGTAAGGAATGAATTCTATAAAATTATACTAAAAATTTAAAAATAAAATAGATTCAATACAGCTATAATTACAATTTAGCTATAATTAAAGTACAAACTATATCTGGACAAAATTTAGTATATCAATTTTTAATTTTAGCATGGCATTTAATCATGCAACATAAACATCAGCAACTAAGAAAAAATATGGAAAAAATAACTAAAAATTAGGCTTTCAGCATCAATACTTTTAGAATTATATTAGTCAAAATCAACATACCAAAGTGTGCTGCACCACTGCTATCTTTACTTTGAATAGAGGTACTGCATGTCTGGGTCCCAGGTTGTGCTGTGCCTGCTCGATTAACACTCCTGTGCAATTTCCTATATGAAAGTTCATCATTGTCACTGTCATGTAGGGATGGTGTCCGAGGCCTAAAATGACGCCATCTACGTGATTTGATATCGACTAGTATCTGACTGAGGTCTTTAGATAAATATCTGTCCGAGGTATTTGTTTCTGAGGTATTGGCAATTTGATTGACTGAAGAGTGTAGTTGTGAGGAAGGTGTTTCTGAATCCAGCTGGCAAAATGCACTATTGTTCTCTGAATATGCTCGGTCCAGGAGCACCCTAAAAATGGAAAGAAGACTATTTTTAATTCCATACAAGCTAAAGTATTATCCCTCTCTTCATCCAAAACCAGAGCTGAAGACGCTTCTTGAATGAGAAGCGAAACGTCTTCAAAAAAAAAAAACCAGATAGTCCAGTTGCCTCTTGAAAAGCACCTTTGGGACAACCATGACCTGGATGACTGAGAATCTACAAAGACTCCAAAAATTATTTTTAAAATGTTAGGAAAAAATAGCAGCGAAATTCTGTGTGAACGTATTTTTCAAACTGGTTGTTTCAAGCATTGGAAAAAGATTTACAACAGGGTTATGTACAAATTGAAAATTATTTGGAAGAAATGGTAAAGACCCCATGAAAACTCTCTATTGACTTTCTACTTATTAAAGCATCTTTTTTTTCCAAGCTTCCACATTAGCATAAAATAAGACGCTAGTACTTAAGGGGTTGACTAATTAAAATGAATTTACTTAATGGGAATTAATAAGCTTATGGGGAAACCTGAAAGAAACCTGGGCTTTTTAAAGATATGGTAAAGAGATTTTATGCTTGGGTGAGGTAAGTTCTTCCAAATCATTTTTAAACAAGTTCAGTCCTATTTAAGAGCTACATACAGGTAGTCCTTGATTTCAAGCACAATTGAGCCCAAAACTTATTTTGCTAGTCAAGACAGTTAAGTGAGTTTTGCCCCATTTTGCGACTTTTCTTGCCACAGTTGTTAAGTAAATCTTGCTTCCCCATTGACTTTGCTTGTCACTATGTTGCAAAAAGTGATCAAATGACCCCAGGACCCTGCAACTGTCATAAATACACACCAGTTGCAATGTGTCCAAATTTGGATCCCATGACCAGGGGGATGCAGTCATAGGTGTGAAAAATGATCATAAGCCACTTTAACCAAAAGCCTTAGGTTGACAAATTTAATCTGCTACATGAATGCTAATTTCCTAGTTGAAATGAAACAGGACAATATTTGTTTATTTGAACCAAATATCAAACCACTATAAATGGATATTAGCATATAAGTGGCTGGGTGTACCTTAGGATAGATTAAGACAGCAAAACCAAATAACAGTCTGGATAGATGTCACCATTAAAAAGGGATACTAGAATACTAGAAGTACTTTCATTGCTCAATTGCATGCAAAGTTTACTAAGGGGTCACATGTTTTCTTTCTTTCTTTCTTTAAAAACTAAGTAATCCTTATTGTGAAGGTTAATATTTGATAATTTGAGGATCACAGACAAATTTAAAACGTGTGGTAATTAGGCCTAATAGTGTCAACCTGTAACTGCAGGGAATAAAAGGCTAAGATAATTAGAGAATGAATATTTTGCCAAATCCAATTTGAATTAAGATAAAAAAGAACTCTCACCTTTTAGATCTAGAAAAATAATCCAGCCTTTAAAAAGGTCATATAAATACAGATAATCTTCGATTTACAACCATTCGTTTAGCGATGATTAGAAGCTACAAGAGCACTGAAAAGGGGCATTGGTCTTACCTGATACGCTCCTTCTCGTGAACGTGGAGACAGCATCCAGGAATGGGTTAACTCTGTCTATTATCCAATAGGACTGAGTCTGCAAAAGCGATGACACGCCTCCTCCTCCTGTGACTTCCACTTTTTTGACGAAGGCGTTGATGCAGACTTGCATGTTGTTCTCCACCATCATGGCGTGGCATCGGCCATCCAGAACCGGACGCAAATCCGGATGGGGCTGGGTGCTGTCTCCACATTCACAAGAAGGAGCGTATCAGGTAAGACCAACGCCTCTTCTCCATACTAGTGGAGACAGCATTCAGAAATGGGACATACCAAAGCTGGCTGTCCTATTGGGAGGGCGCGGCCTGGTCCTGGGTCCTCCGGCTAGAATGAACACTCTGAAGCACCCGTCTACCAAAAGCAGCGTCAGCTGAAGCGAAGGAGTCCAACTTATAATGGGGTATGAAAGGTGATGGCGAGGACCAGGTGGCTGCTCGACAGACCTCCTCAATCGAAGCCTGCTGAAGTAGCCGCGCTCCTTGTAGAATGGGCCATGATATGTCTCGGCAGCGGCAAAGCCTGGACCTCATAGGCCTTGGCGATATAAGCTCTGATCCACCGTCCAACGGTGGTCGAAGAGACCTTAGTTCCCAACAAAGATGGTTGAAATGAAACCAGAAGAGACTCCGACCTCCTAAAGGAAGAGGTTCTGTTAATGTAGATCTTGAGAGCCCGTCTTACATCTACGATGTGCCACCTATGTTCTAAGCGGTGGGATGGCCGCGGGCAAAAGTTTGGAAGGACCAGCTCTTGGGCCCTGTGAAACCATGAATTGATCTTTGGAATGAAGGTAGGGTCCAGTCTGAGGACCACTCTGTCGGGATGAAAGATGCAAAGATCAGATCAGATAGAAAGGACAGCTAGCTCTGAAATCCTGCGAGCTGACGCGATAGCCATCAAAAATGCTACCTTATAAGACAAGAAACATAGACTGGCTTCTCTAAGGGGCTCAAACGGCCTCTGAGTGAGAGAGTTGAGGACCTTCGATAGATCCCACATAGGAAAACAATGAACTATAGGGGGTCGCAAATTGGTGGCTCCACAAAGGAACTGACGAATCACAGGTAGCTGAGATAAAGAATCCCGAGATCCACAGGTCAAAATGGAAGACAGGGCAGCAACCTGTCTTTGTATCATGTTAGGAGATAGCCCTTTCTCGCGCCCGTCCTGGAGGAACTCAAGCACCTGGGGCACCGAAACCTCCATGGGCCGCAGTGTCCGTGTTGTACACCACGAGCAAACGCCTTCCATGTGGCATTGTAGATCCTGTTAGTTGACATTCTGCAGGAAGCTTGGAGCGTTTTGATGACTCAATCAGAAAGATTGTCCCCACTCAACAGGCGCCGCTCAAGTGCCAAGCGGTCAGATGGAACCACTGGGGGTCCGGATGAACCAACGAGCCCTGGCTGAGATGAACCGTGGCCTGAGGTAGCCGCCAGGGTCGGTTGACCAACAGATTCACGAGGTCCGCGAATCAGGGGCGCCTGGGCCAGTGGGGGGCCAGAAGGACGAGTTCCGCCCTCTCTTCCAGGAGCTTCCTGATGACTTTTGGAATGAGTGGAAGAAGGGGAAATGCGTACAGAAGGCCCCGGGGCCACGGAGAGCGCAGCGCGTCCACTTCCTCTGCTCCCGGGCTCGGAAACCGTGTGAAGAACCGAGGAAGCTGAGTGTTGGTCTGGTTGCCAAACAGGTCGACCGAGGGAAGTCCGAAGCGGTCTGAACAAGGATGGGTGCAATCGCCACTCCGCATTGTCCACTGACGCACGGCTGAGCCAATCCCCTTGCGTGTTTGCAACCCCCGAGATGTGCACTGCTCGGATGGATCGGAGATGAGCCTCTGCCCATAAACCCAGCTGATGGGCCTCTGACATGGAGGCCTTGAAGTGGGTGCCCCCCAGGCGGTTGATATGGGCCTTCGCCGCTACATTGTCCGTGAGCACCAAGATATCCTGGCACGAGACCACTTCCTGGAATTCCAGGAGAGCTAAATGAATCGCCCTCAGCTCCAAACAATTTATGTTGTGTTTGAGATCGTCCGGGGTCCACCGACCCTGTGCTATGAAGTCTGTAGATGGGCACCCCAACCTACTAGACTGGCGTCGGTAGTCAGAATCAGGCGCTTTGGCTCTCTGAACATGCAGCCCTTGGCAATGGCCTCTGAGGTCCACCATATTAGTGATCGGAGCATGTCTATTGGCACCCGTACCCTTCTCTGGGAAGTGCTGGTGCTGTTCCCCTGAAAGGGGAGTAGGAACCATTGAAGGCTCCTGGAATGAAAACATGTCCATCATCTTTCCTAACAGCTGCGATAGTAGGTGAAGAGAAACTGAGCGTTCTATTCTGACCCGAGATGCCATCTCCCGCAGGCTGGCTTGGCGCTCCTGGGAAAGATACACCTTGATTCGACAGTGTCGATGATTGCACCCAAGTGAAGGAGCCGAGTAGTACGTCAGATGGCTTTTGTCCCTGTTTATAGAAAAGCCATGGTTTGGCATCAGATGGCTTTTGTCCCTGTTTATAGAAAAGCCATGGTTTTGAAGGACCAGTATGGTGGTCTCCAGGTCCCGTCTCGCCTGATCTTGAGAGGCGGAATGAATAAGAATGTAGTCCAGGTAGGACTGGATACATACTGGGAGGGTTTGTAGATGCCCCGCCAGGGCGGCCATCAACTTGGTGAATACTCTTGGGGCGGAGGAGAGACTAAACGGCAGGGCCTGGTATTGATAATGTTGGCCTGCATAACAAAAATGAAGGAACTGTCTGTGGGCAGGGAGTATGGGAACATGGAGGTATGCCTCCGTCAAATCTACTGATGTTAAGAAGTCGCCCTCCCTGATAGTCTCCAAGATGGATTGGAGAGATTGCATTTTAAACCGTCTATACACTATGTGACGGTTGAGGATCTTTAGGTCCAGAATCTCTCTCCAGCCCCCCGAGGCCTTCTGAACGAGGAACAGGAGAGAATAAAACCCCTGTCCTTGTTGCACCTCCAGAACCTGCTGGATAGCACAAATATCCATAAGATGTTTTATGGCCGATTCCATGAGGAGCTGTTTTGACTGATTCCTAGAAATCGGGTAACGAAGAAAGACCCTCGGGGGGCTGGAGAGGAACTCCAGAGAGAGACCAGATATAACTGTCTCTCTGACCCAGGCGTCTGAGGTGGTCTCCTCCCATCGGTCTGCGAAATAAATTAGGCGACCCCCCCCAATGGGAGGCCCGGACCCACCCTCCTCCTCAACGACAGAAGGGACGACCTCTACCCCCCCAAAAAGAACTTTTGGAGGAGTACCTCTGTGCTTGCCTGCCCTGTCTGTCCTGTTGCTGACCCTGCCTGAAGGGAAAGGATCTCTGATAACATTGAGGTCTAAATCCGCCCTCCTGCCCACGAAAGGATGAAGGGCGATAGTAAGGAACAGGGCGGGATTCCAACCTTCGGGATGAGGAAGGCAAAATTTTTCGTTTATCCCTGGATTCTACCAGAAGAGGTTCAAGGGAGTTCCCAAACAATTTGGCCCCGGAAAAGGGGGCTGAAGCTAGGCGCCACTTGTTTCTGGTATCGGCCTGCCACTGCCTCAGCCACAAAAGGCGTCTGGAGGCCACCGAAGAGCCGATGGCCTTAGCAGCGAAACGAGCTGCGTTAAGCATGACGTCTGCTGAAAACTCCAATGCTGCTAAAATCTTATTCAGATCCTGGTGGGACCTAGTATCGTCAGCAGTCTGTCCTGGAGTTGTCTCAGCCAAAGAAGGGAAGCCCTATTAAAGAAAGAGGCCGCCGTAGAGGCTTTAATGGCCCAGGCATCCGCCTGATGGGTCTTGACCAATAATTATTCTGCCCTCTTTTCTTCTGGCCTAAGAACTTCCTCTGGGGCCCCAGTCACCAAGGAAGGAGAGGCCAGAGCTACTATGGGGGCATCAACGGAAGGAACCTGGAGGATATTAGATAGTTCCGGTCCCATGTTATAGAAACGTTTATCCAACCTGCTGGGATTGGGTCCAGACCACTGCCTCTGCATGATGTCAAGAAAGAGTTTAGGGGCCGGTATCTCCTCCGCCTCAACAGTAGGTTCGACAAAAAGAGGATCTGCAGGATCAGCGGAACCCAGGCGAGTAGTGTTTTTTGCTTTAAAAAGCAGGGATTTGAAAAGGTGAGGGTGAAACAAACCCACGATTGGTGGTTGGTTGGGAATGAGACCTTCATCCTTGGATAAATCAGGCTCTCTGCTCTCTTCATCTCCAGATAAGGATTCGTGACCAGCAGCGGCCTGAAATGGACCTGTAGCACAGCGTTGATATTCCTCCCTTGGAGCAGTATGCTCCTGGTGGCGCTCAAGGCTTCTGGGGATTACAGACCCCGGTGAAGCTCTCTGCTGCAACCCAGCTACAATTCCTTGCTTAATGGCCTCGGAGATCCAAATCCCCATAGTGGCTGGAATCATTGGCTCAGGCTGCTCATCAGCGCGAAGGCCAGAAGCTGTAGGTGTAAAGATTGCCTCAGCCACCAAAGACCTTTGAGGGGGAGGTTGATCCCAAGCGGGCATTGGACCCCTTTGGGTTGGCACGGAGCCTATTATCCTCTCACTGTTGCTGGGCAAAACCAGTGGAGGATCTCTCTGAACGTCTGGAGACCAAGCAGGAATCTGCATAACTCCAGGCTCCTCAGTTCCTTCCCCCCTGGGGAGATAATGGATACTGAGACTCAGATGGCAAGAGAATCTGCTGGCTACTGGACCTCACTGAGGAGGCCTTTTGGGCCTGGCAATGACCTTTTTGATAGCCTTGTGGCGTTCTTGGTCTTGTTTTTCAGCCGGTTTAGAGCCATTATGGGATCTGCTGGAGCGTGAGCTAGAAGTAGTGGCCTTTCTGGTAGATGCCCTGGTCTTAGAAGGACCTGCATGGCTTTCACTGCTAGACCTGGAAGGGGCTGGACTCACCTCCCTAATTGCTTCTATGGCGTCCGCCATCTTGAGTGTGACCACGAGGTCTAATACACGTGCCTTGGCTCGCAGCCACTGATGGCTGAATTCCGATAGCCTGGCCAGTATGCGGAAAAGGTCAATAACCCCTGCTTTCCAGATGAGCAATCTGCTATCACAAATAGAACGAGGCGAAGGATTGAATGAAATGGCAATCATAGGATAACAAAATGGTGCCCCCGTTCTTTGCTGAGAATCAATTAGGCTGCGGAGCAATGCTCGTGCACCACTCAGCGGTTAAAACAGTGTGCCCGGAAAGCGGGCAGGGGCTGAATCAGGCTCCCGGAGCCCCGGGAGCACTGTCCGGCTCTGTACGGGACGTAGCCTAGCGACTCGGAAGGAACTAACCCCCGGCAATGGTGGTGCGGCTTCAGTTCGCTCTAAACAAGTGCCTTGATGTCTCAGCTGTTGAGCACTGCAGAGCCAAGCTTGTGCGCGCTAAATCAAGGAAACTGCCAGCCAACAGTTCCGGCGATAGAAGCCGGTACGGGCAACACCCAAGGGCCAGCGGTTCAGAGGAAGACCTTGTGAGCGCTGCCGTTAGGACTGTCGTCCAACAGCCTAACTGCCGCTCCCGCGGCCCTCGGCGGAATAGGACAAACCCTCACGCTAGCAAAGATCACAAAGACAATTTAGAATGCAATTTCTATCGCTGAATAAGGAATGGAGAAAAAAATCCAGGAGGAGCTTTTCAAAACACGTCTAGTCCAAGATAAGACTGAGTCTAAAAAGCGGAAGTCACAGGAGGAGGAGGAGTGTCATTGCTTTTGCAGACTCAGTCCTATTGGATAATAGACGGAGTTAACCCATTCCTGGATGCTGTCTCCACTAGTATGGAGAAAAGTGTCTTATGAGAGTTTTTCACACTTACGATCATTGCAGCATCCCCATGGTCATATGAACAAAATTCAGACGCTTGGCACCTGGCTCATATTGTGACGGTTGTAGTGTATCAGAGTCATGCTATCACCTTTTATGTCCTTCTGACAAGCAAAGTTAATGGGGAAGCCAGATTCACTTAACAACTAATTCAACAAGTGCAGCGATTCACTTAACAACTGTGGCAAGAAAGGTCATAAAATATTCATATAACTGTAGTTAACAGGAACTTTTGGCTCAATTGTGATTGTAAGTCGAGGACTATCTGTACTTAAAAAATACTTTAGAAATTAGATCACTATGTACAAAAGATGATGTATTCTTCTAAGTTGAGGCAATTTTGAATGTGATGACAGGAAAGTAAATTATGGAGACTTGTCAAGGAGTTTTCATTGCAAAATATGACAACACTATGCTAGAAATACTACAATATACTTCTTTCCAAGTTGTGATGCATCTGCAGTAGTAGCAATGTAAAATTACACCTAATTTTTATGAAGTAAAGCACTGCTGAATGTTCCAGATTAGCTGGATAATATTCTTTAAGAAAAATAACTTATTACATACTAAAATCAATATGTTACAGATTACTCTTGACAAAAGAATCCAGACAAGATATGATTAATTACTATTTTGCCACAGAATCTTTGTAGTAAAAATTACTAATGTAATTTACTGTGGATTTTTATGCAGCCTATAGAAAAAAAAAGTTATACCCATGGAAATCATTTGAGGAGAAAACAAGCTGCTTCGAAGCCTACCTATCGTCTTCTGGTTATGTACATAAACAAAGACGATCTTAGAAGACCCTCAATGCATGTACACCTTTAAGCAGAAGTTGCATAGATCTACAGGAAAGAACCTATTCTCAAGAAGGATGAACTACAATACCTAAACTACCATACCCATGAACTACTATATCACATGTTTTCAGGATCTTCCCATTATTTTCAGGTAACTTACAGAGTGCAATGACATACAACATACGATTAATGCTAGCCTCTAAAAATCATGGATTCAAGGGGGAAAAGAGAAGAAGCAAAGTCACAATAAAGCTTTCTATAACAGAAGAGCGAAGATCATAATCAAGTCAAAGCTATAGATTAAAAATACGGATGTCTAATTAAAATTTATGTACTAACTTAAATAACTGAGCAAACATGTTACAACATTTCAAAATGTACATATTATACACAATATGGTATTATTGTAGTGAGTTTTAAGATAAATAAGCCTACCTTCCACCACGTCCAACCCGTCTACGTGAAAACCCAATGCACTTTTGCGGCCTAGTAAGGGTGGTCAAGCAGTATCTATAACGCTCATCTCCTAACGTTCCCCCTTTAGGAGTACTCCAAGGCCAGTCACCAGTTTGGTCTAAATGAGGCTTTGAAAAGAAATATTTGAAAAAGGTTAAAGCAATAATTTAATTAATATAAGTGTAACAATATAATACTGTAGAAGTTCGAGACTTACAGCGTAATACTGACAGCCTGCTTTCCTACGGAAAGCAAATGGCCCATCAGGATCATTTTCTTCCTCAGCTTCAGAAGAGCCAGAAAAGACCTTTAAAAAGAAAGCAGTAGGTAAGAAAAAGGAGGCAAGAATATTTCTTCCCCCTGAACCAAAGAAACTGTAGATGTCATACTTGAGAAAGAGGATCTTCATCAGAGCTGGGAAAGTCGTACTGATTCATATCTTTAGCATTAAAGATTGGCAGTGAAGCAGGAACTGTCTGCTGAGAAGCAATAGCACTCGATGAAGGTACAATTTTGGGCTTCTTCTCATATTTTCTCTTCGGCCGTATAGCATCGGCTTTCTCTTGCTGCATGAAGAGAAAATGCATTAATAGTTTTATGTAACGGTGTACATTATAACAATTAGGAGAAGATGTAAGATTAGAAGAATTTTTTTAAAATGTATCGTTGTGATAAAATGAGAGGGAAAGGAGGATTTTTTCCTTAACTAATATAGAATCAGGTAAGCCCTTTTTCAAATTGATGTAAATCATGGTTGACTTTATGAATTATTTTTAATAAGAATTCTTTTGTTTTTTTCCCCAACTTCACAATCAAAACCATAAAACAACCTGGGATTTCTTGGTGATCTCGCATTTAAATACTGACAAGGACTTTGCTTAGATTTTCAAGATCAACCAGGATTATTTCATAGGAAGCTTTAACATAATGGACTATCAAAATTACTTACCATAGTGGTAAGTGGTAGCTACCTAGAGTTACCTTGAAGTTTTTTGGAATGAAATGAAGAACGTACATGGTTTAAGCACATTTATAGCATAACATTACAAAGTTTCCCCCCCCCCCCAAATAAGTAATACCTATAATGATGGATAGATAGACAGATAGAGTCACCTTGTTTATTTTAAATTCCTTCAATTCCATATTTTCCTGGTGTTTAAATTGAGTGCTATTAGGAACTATTCCAACAGGAATAGTATAAGTAGGCTTCATAGGCTGTCGATGTACCATTACTTCAGACATGATCTCTCCATTATAATCACCCAACTTATATCTGGAAAGTAAAGAAAAAGTTTTAATTTACTAGAACTAATCTTAAGGTCAGACACAAGAAATCAAGAGCCAGGATAGTTCAAAAGTGCTATAAATTTATTCCATGCTACAGATACATAAGAATCTGATCTACTAAAGCACCAGGATAAATTGGTGGTAGATAAGAGTCAATGGAATACACACGGGGCTGGACTTGAAGTCTCTGATGGTAGCTACTCCAAACTGATGATGTGTTTGACTCCACCCGTGGGCTCAGCCTGGTCATCTCCTATAGTTGGCTTATATACTTAATATTTGTATCTTTATTCTCTTGAGAACCTATTTCAGCATTTCCTTACTTCGGCAATTTCCAGATACATGGAATTTATTTCCAGAATTTCCCATCAGCATGGACATTGCTGACAATCCAGGAGTTCAAAGTTACTGGAAACTGCCCATGCTGAGAACTACTGATCTAGAAGCAAGTGTTACACCAAATCTTACTCAAGAAGAAAACATTTCATTACAGAAATACTCAGAATATACATTCTGAAAGGATTATTGCAGTAAGCATGTAAATCTTTCAAATTTGAAATCTCAAAGGTGTTTTTTCCCCCCTCAAGGGGCAACTGGACTTTCTTGTTTTTCTTTGAAGACATTTCGCTTCTCATCCAAGAAGCTTCTTCAGCTCTGACTGGATGGTGAGGAATGGAAGGATTTATATTCCTTGCAGACAGCTGGTCATTTGCATTCTTTTAGAGAGTCGTTGAGACCACTTGGAGGTTTATCTGTGTCCTCAGGATCACCTGAGTAGTGCAAATGGGGTTGGCGCTTTCTTGAAGGGACTGTGTTGTAGACTGGAGATAGATGATGTCGTATCCCCCCACCTCTGTTCAATTTGATCCCTCTTTCTAACCAGCGGTCCTCTCTGTCCAAAATATGGACTTTGCTGTCTTCAAAAAGTGGCCTTTGTCTTTTAAATGCAGATGAACTGCTGATACTTGTCCTGATGGGTTTGTTCTCCTATGTTGTGCTATTCATTTATGAAGTGGTTGTTTTCTCATTGTACACATCTGAACATGTCTCACTGCATTGTACTGCATATACCACATTGCTGAGTTCATGTCTGGCTGTTTTAACCTTGGGGTGGACAAGCTTCTGCCTTAGTATATTCTTGGGTTTGAAGTATGCACGTATGTAGTATTGGCTGAAGATCCTCCTGAGCTTTTCAGATATTCCTGGAACGTATGGAATGACAGCATTGCTTCGTTTATTGTTTTTTTCTTCGTCTGTTATGGAGGAGCTCCTGGGTGGATCTTTTTTGAGATTGAAGGTCCACTTGGGATATAGCCACACGTTCTGAGGGCTTTCTTGATGTGTTTTAGTTCTTTTTCTTTCCCATCTTTGCTGGTAGGCAGGCCTTCAGTTTGGTGGTGTAGAGTTTTGATAACTCCCATTTTGTGTTCCAGTGGATGGTGAGAATCAAAATATAAATATTAATCTCTGTGCGTGGGTTTTCTGTAAACTTCAATGTTAAGGCTTCCTTAATGTGTACTGCACAGTCCAGGAAGACTAGACTATTTTCCTTAACATATCAAAATTGAACAGCTCTCTCTCAACAGAGGGGGAGGGATATGACAGCATCTATCTCCAGTCTACAACACAGTCCTTTCAGCAATTCCAAGAAGGCTCCACACCCATTTGCACTGCTCAGGTGACGCTGAGGACACAGATAAACTGCCAAGTGGCCTCAATGACTCTCTAAAAGAATGCAAATGACCAGCTGTCTGCAAGGAATATAAATCCTTCCATTCCCCACTATCCAGTCAGAGCTGAAGAAGCTTCTTGGATGAGAAGCAAAACATCTTCAAAGAAAAACAAGAAAGTCCAGTTGCCTCTTGAGAAAAAAAGAAGCACCTTTGTGACAACCGTGACCTGGATGACTGAGAATCTCCATGGACTTTCAAATTTGAAATGTTCCAAGATCAACATATCTCTTTTCAGTTTGGGAAAAAATATCAGTTTCAAAAAGGGCTGCTCTGACTTCACGATTGTTATAATGTTGCGTTCACCTTGACAAAAGCATTCTAAGCTTGAAACAACCAAAGTGTTTAGAGTGTTAAATATTTGATAGACCTCAGATAATAGTGAGAATATTTTAGTCAGTATTTTTAACTTTAAAAGTGTAATAGATTTTTAATGATATTATTTCAAGCAAAGCAGACTTACTTTTACTTTATTTCAAGCAAAGCAGACTTACTTTTACTTTATTTCAAGCAAAGCAGACTTACTTTACTTTACATTTCCAGTATTACCATAATTTCATAAATATTAAATTGAATCCTTCTTAGTATCTTTGTCTAATAGTGAATCTATTTTGTTTTTAAAGGTATTTTACAGTGCCCGCCCCAACCTTTTGGGCACCAGGGACCGGTTCCATGGAAAGAGGTTTTTTCGCAGCCTGAAGGGGGCGTAGTTTTACTTCCCATAAATGGGGCTTTGCTTGTTTGCGCGGACCAGTTCCTGGCATGCCACCAGTGCCAATCCAATGACCGGGGGTTGGGGACCTCTGTTTTAATACATGGCAATCAACCATCATGCTCCCTTTAGAATGAAAAACAACTCTGCCCTGCAAATTAATATATGCCTTTCATTTATATAATTGCAGGTAGATGGCTAAAGTTGCCTTGATTTCAAAATTGCAAAGGATATCCTTCAGGTGACACTAACTTATACTAAACCAGATTAATCTATCTGCTACCTCAGTAAGGCGCGGTCTAGTTGCCCCTGCCTTGCAAGGACTTAAGAGAGGAATATTTTCAGTTCTATTTGGAGGCAACAGGACTGAATGTAAGACATCACAACTTGTCAAACCCTAATAATTATTTTCTCCAAAATAGCAAGATTTTCCTACAATAACCAAGAAGCTGTTTGTTTGATAATCTAAAATACTGCTTTTATCTCTATATCCACATATTTGGTGGATATGGGGATAAACTATGTACAAATGTGGAATAAATAAAAATATATTACAATTTCATAAATTATCTATGTGCCAATTTAATAAGCTATTTATTTAATAATGATAATTTAAAAGCAGAACTAAACCGTTTTACCTCTTTTCCATAATTTCCAACGTTAAATGCAGCAACTCTCTCTTGCTTTTTTCCCTTCTCTTTATCATCTCTAGAATTGTTACTGCACGACTCAAATCCCGCCTCAGTTTAAGCATTTTTTCATAAGAAGTTTCATCATTCTTTCGATTCTGCAAAATGTGGTAAATGTACAAATGAAACATATTTTTAGATACCAAAATATTAAATATTTTCAGACTTGAATGTTGTGAATATTTATTTTTCAACCACAAATTTGAAATATTATTTATAAAGACTCATATGCTACTTAAATCACTATGACTCTGAGTTCAAAACAAAAAAACCTGTAGCATTACAGTACAAAAATGCAATAGCCAATCTAATAATTGTAAAATACATTTATAATTATTAAAGCTGCTCACAATAATCCCAGATACAATGAAGTAACAACTGTTTAGTCCATAAATGTTCTTTGGAATTGCCATGCTTTTAAGAGCTTCGTAATCATCCATAATGAGCATACAAATCTTATTTCTTGTGGAGGCCATTCCATAAGAGAGGAACTCCTGGAGAAAATTCTGGCTTCTGAATCCCCACTTATCATGGGACTCTCATTAGGCATTTTTTGCAAGCACAATTTGGGCAGGCAGATTTTAATTGGAGTGAGCAGTCTCTGTAGGATTTTAAAGGTGGCACTAGCATCTTAAACTATACACAGAAGCAGACTGGCAACCGACACAGTTCTTGCTGTATTTGCTGTTATATGGAAAAATCAAGTTGTTTATGTTAATTCATGAAGTATTGCATTTTGGTATAACTAGAGCCTATAGATATTTTCAAAGAGTGCCCTGTACAATATACTGCAGTAGTCTATACATGAAGTAACATGGGGAGTGATAGCTATAAGTTCTAGAAACAAGAACAACTGATTTACAAGCCAAAAAGTGAGGAAAGGCTCTTCTGGCCACAACTGCCACCTCCTGCTCTAACAGGAACTAGAGGTCCAGGAGGACCCCGAGATGACACATCAGCTGCTTCTGGAGAAGCACAACCCCATCAAGAGCTTACATTGGTGTTATCCTAGTACCATGATGGGGAACCTATGGCATGCGTGCCACAAGTGGCACGCAGAGCCATATCTGAGGGCATGCGAGGCGTTGCCCTATGTCAGCTCAAGTGCACATGCGCGCGCTGGCCAGCTGATTTTTGACCTTGGGGAAGGGGGTTTTCGCCCTCCCCAGGCTTCAGGAGGCTTCCCTGAAGCCTCCGGAGTGCGAAAAATGGCCCAACGGGCAAACCGGAAGTCCATTTTCTGAACTTCCGGTTCACCCGTTGGGCCGTTTTTCGCACTCCGGAGGCTTCAGGGAAGCCTCCTGAAGGTTAAAAACAGCCCAATGGGGGGGGGGAATGCGCGGGGATGTGCGCATGCGCAGTGCACATGGGAGTGTTGCGTGTTGGCACATGCGCGCGCTAGCGCACTCCCATTTTTGGCATGCAAGAAGAAAATAGGCGTTGGACCTACCTGATACGCCTCTTCTCATCCGGGAGGAGCCAGCATTCAGGATGGGTTGTCCTCGTCCAATCCGGTGAAGGACTGAGTCTGTCTATTTTTTTATTTATATTTGGATCCGCCTCCTGTAATTCCCAGATTTGACGAATCCCGAAGACTAGACTCGACGTGGCAACTCCTAACCCAGGTAAGCACCTGGCGGACTCCCATCCACTAATGGTAGGTATAAATGGACAGGTAAGGGCGGGACTGAATGCTGGCTCCTCCCGGATGAGAAGAGGCGTATCAGGTAGGTCCAACGCCTATTCTCCATCCTGGGGAGGAGCCAGCATTCAGGATGGGACATACCAAAGCATGTAGTCCCCTAAGGGAGGAACCTGTCCTGGCTAACCGATCGGTGATCAGACTCCACCACTCGTTGAAGGACCCGACGGCCAAAAGCCGCATCTGTAGAAGCATACGTGTCTATCTTGTACTGTCTGATGAATGGCGTAGGAGAGGCCCAGGTGGCCGCTCGGCACACCTCATCCAGAGATGCTTGCGTTGCCCAAGCTGCTGAAGTGGCTGCACTGCGGGTGGAATGAGCAGTGATACCCGATGGCTTGGGCAAAGCTGCCAGGTCATATGCTGTCACGATGGTGCTCCTGATCCATCTACCAATGGTGGAAGAAGACGACCTGGAGCCCATGGAACGAGGGTCAAAAGTCACAAACAGAGCTTTTGACTTACGGAAGGACCTCGTTCGTTCAATGTAAACTTTGAGGGCTCTCCTGACGTCCAGAGTAAGCCAAATGCGCTCCCGCCGGTGAACCGGTCGCACACAAAAAGATGGAAGAACGAGCGCCTGTGACCTGTGAAACACCGAGTTCACCTTAGGAAGAAAGGTAGGGTCGAGACGTAGAACCACCTTGTCCGCCTGGAAAATACACAGATCACCCCTCACCGATAGGGCAGATAGTTCAGAAATCCGTCTAGCTGAAGTGATGGCAACCAGAAAAGCCACTTTGAAGGTGAGATGTCTCAATGAAACCTCCCTGATAGGTTCATAGGGATGACCAGTAAGGGATGACAGCACGCGAGGAAGGTCCCAGGTTGGGTATCTATGGATCACAGGG
>QLTV01001318.1:909618-932849 GCA_003457575.1 Thermophis baileyi | reverse complement strand
CCCCCCCCCGGCAAACTACAATGCTGATCCGGCCCTCGAAGAAATCCAGTTTGACACCCCTGATCCACTCTATACCTGTGCATTTGTTTTTTCTTGTCTAAATGTAGAAACCTTACATTTCTCAGCACTGAATTTCATTTTGTTAGATAGGGCCCAGTATTCTAGTCAATTCAAGACATTGAATGTTTGTAGTTGGCTGATAATCTGAATGATTGGCAGTCTATCGTTACAAGAATCATTTTTGTTAAAATTGTTGGTTTTAGCAATTCTAAAAATTCTAAAGATTTGGCACATCAAGCACAGACATCTTATTATGCTGTCAGTCATCCAATTATGCATTAATGTTTTTCATTTCTCTATACTTTACTGCCATGATCCCCCCCCCCTTTTGTCCTTGTAGATAGTGCAAATTACAAAGGAATCAAAATCTAACATCAGGAAGAAAATCCTTTCACTCTGTGAAACCCAACTACATCTCTATAAAATTGAGTAGATAAATATGACTCCAGGAAGGTGGATACAATTTACACAGCAGCACATAGCAAACCAAGTCCTCCAGAACAGGCACTTTAGAAACACAAAAGCACTATGGTACAGGAACCCTCTTTTATCTCCTCTTCACATATGCTGGTGGAACAGTCAAAGAATTCAAGTTTATGAAACTTCGTATAAAGAGTAGCTTATTAAGGATTGAGTAGGCACAATCCATTATAGAATTTCACCAGCAAAACAAGTTGAAAAGTAGCATAGGTAATTTTTGCTTACCGACAGTAACTGGGAATGGGAAATCCATCATTAAATGACATTGTTGTAAGGCATAATATCACATGACCCCCATCAACTTACTACAGCAGTTCCAGTTGCTGTTGTTAGGTGAACCCCTCATAATCTCCATTTGCAACCTCCTAGTTGTTTCCCATGGACTTCGATAGTTGGAAGCTGGCAGTGAAGGTTGCAAATGACAATCACAATTGTGGGATGCTGCAACTCTCATAAATGCAAGCTGGTCACCAAGTACCCAAACCACAATAATGTGATTGCAGACAACAATTACGAGGACCTGTCATAAGTATCCCTCGTTCAGCAGTCATAACTTCAATCACTGAATGAGTGGATGTTAAATGAGGACTACCTGTACTATATACTGATCATCAGTCCTGTAAAGAGTCCACAGAAGTTAATTAATCTCTAAGGATTTTTTTTTTTACACTTGACTTGATACAGGTACACATATTCTTCAGGCATCAAATGTCATTTCAAATACTAACAAAAGGATCGAGCTGATCCACCCCCTCCAATCTAGTATCGGCCATATAAAACAATATTTTATAGTACAAAGAAATAGTTTTTATCACTCTATTGGTAATTAAAGTCACCCACACTTCTCTCACAAGAACAGTAGGAATATTGGGGAAGTGCAAGTAATTTTTATAAATTTATTTGCTATTGTTTCCAGATTAATCCTTGACTTACAACCACAATTGGGAATGGGACTTCCATCACTAAACAATGAGTCATACCCAATTTTGACCTTTTTTTTTTTTTGCTAGTCTTTAAGCTAATCACAGAGTTGTTAAGCAAATCTGATTTCCCTCACTGAATTTGCAAATGACAATCAAATGATCTCAGGATGCTGCAACAATCGTAAATACATGTCAGTTGTCAAGTGCCTCAATACTGATCATGCTGCAATGGTTGTATGTGTGAGGACCAGTCGTAAGTCACTTTTTTCAGCGCCATTGTAACTTTGAATGGTTGTAAGTTGAGGACCCGTAATTGAATTTGTCCATTCCTCATATTTCTTCTCTATGTAACATATGGGCAACTACTTTCCCTTTATAAGTACCGTATTAACTGCTGAAGGGATGATTTCTATAACATTAATTCAGGAATAAACATTGTTAATAATTATAAAATATAAACCTATGAAACATTTTTTTGCATAAATAAGACCTAAAATGTAGTCTATTTTCCACACAAGTCCTAAAATTAGATAAATGAGAACTCAAATGCATAATTATGCATTATGCATGTTCATCGATTTATTGAGGAAAATGATCTAAAACTACATATTGTGTGTAAAAGTATATAACCTTTGGTTTCAGTTAACTGGGGAGTTGGGCAGCAATCATTGCAACTAAACACTTTCGATAATTGTTGATCAGTCCTGCACACTGGCTTGGAAGAATTCTAGCCCATTTTTCTACAGAACATTGGGATCTTCGTGGGCTACCTTGCATGAAATATCTGCTTCAGGTCCTTCCACAACCTTTCTATAGGATTAAGGTCAGGACTTTGACTTGGCCACAAAACAGTAATTGTCTTCTGTTTTAACATTTTTTGGTCATTGTCTTGCTGCATGACCTACTTTCTTTCTGTGAATTTCAATTCATAGAGAGATACCTCAACACTTTCTTGTAGAATTTGCTGGTGTAATTCAGAATTCATAATTCCTATCCATGATGGCAAACCCTCCCAATCCAAAAGCAGCATAACAGGCCCAAATCACAATATTGTCATTGTTATTTCAAAACTCTTTAAAAATAATTTTGCAACCTTTTCCAGCCTAGTGAGCATTAACAACTGTTTTTTGAAGGCAAATTTCCCATACCCGATAATCATCCTTTTGATTAAAAAATGTGAGTTATAATTCCAAAAGTTTACACACTCTCCCCCACACACACAAATAAGTAGCTTTGACAATTTTTGACTCACTTGTTTAATTGGGTTGTCTGTATCTGAGTTTAGGACTTGCATAGAAAACAAACCAAATTTTAAAGCCATATTTATGCAGAAATATTAAAAATTAGAAAGCTGGCAGGAAAGGTTGCAAGTATCTCTGATAAGTTCCAACTGTCTGCCTTCCTGTCACTGCACCACACCCTCCTTTTCTGGACCTCCATATACTTGCACACACCCATCTACTCACCCATCAGTGGTCTCCTTCCTCAGGCTTCTTGTGCTCACATATCTGCTGCACCTTCCTTCCCTAACCTCCCTATGTTCGCATGCACCGTGTTGACCTTCCCTGCACTTGTGCTGCACTTCCGCAACTTGTACATAACCTGTACCATTACCAGCAGCATCCTTGCATTTCTTACCTGGGACTCCTGTTTTAATGAACGTCTTGGATTATAACCACCAGGACTCCTGGATTACCACTGCTAAGCAATGCTGCCATGTGACATTGTTCTTGATGATAGCATCGCTTAGTGATGGTTATTGTAACTTGAGGATTACCTGTACTTGTAAGGTAATCATCCTTACAAGCCATCATGCCCATCATTCCAGGAAAGATTTAAAAACTTCTGGTGGCAGGGAAGAAGTATTCAATTGGTCCAGATAATTCATTCTGCACGATCTCTTTGACTACATATGAATATTTAGATAGAAGAGAGTATTTGTAGCTCAAGGTTGAAATGAGAGGTCCTTGGTGCTCTCTGAGTTTGACTGTTTTCTTGCAGACGTTTCATTATCAAATTAGATATCATCAGTGCTATGATCATTTCAGACAATTAGATCCTAATCTCGTACTCACTTTGATATGTTTATTATAACGTTTATGGAATCTAAGTAATCCTTGACTTACAATCATTTGTTTAGTGACTGTTTGAAGTTACAAAGGCATTGAAAAAAGTGACTTGTGGCCATTTTTTACACTTTTGATGGTTGCAGCATCCCCATGAGCACGTGATCAAAATGTGGATGCTTGGTAAATGGTTCATATTTATGACTATTTGTCACCATTATGGCAGTATCCTGGGGCCATCTGATGACCTCTTAAGACTTTCTGAGAGGCAAAATCAAGGGTGAAGCCAGATTCACTTAACAACTGTGTTACAATAGTAACTTGGTATTCGACTACTTCAAAACTTGTTGAATTTGGTACTCAACGCATTTTGACACAAAAATGTTGTCCTGGTATGCATCATTTTTTTGGTACTCGACACGCTGCGATAGGAACAATAGCCATGGAAAACGGACAGGAAGTTGGCTGCGGAAAACGGAAGCGGAGGACAACCGCAGAGGGAGGACAGGAAGGCGACCACACTGGGAACGTCACTGACATAGGAAAAGGGACATACAGGAAGTCCTTCCCGGCCAAAACAAAGGGTCATGTGATATGGTGGGTTTGTTTAGTACTCGTTTTTAGTACTTGTTGCACCTCCCACAACAATTAATCATGACTATTGAGGTACCACTGTACTAACGTAACAAATGCAGTGACTCACGTAATAACTGTGGCAAGGTCATAAAATGGAGCAAAACTCACTTAACAATTGTCTCGCTTAGCAACAGACGTTTTGGCTCAATTGTGGCTGAAAGTCAAGGACTACCTGTATGTTTTAAAATTACTGGATCAAAAACCAAATTAGTTGTATTTAATTGGGAAAATGGAGTGAATGATTGTTATAAATGGTAAGAAAAATTGCAGGTAGAATGATGTCACTCTGGCTTAAAAACTTGTAAAGATGGAAAAATGGATAGAGAAATGTTATGATGTGCAAATGCTGTTAAAGTGTAATGGATAGTGTGTGGTTTATGGTAGATCTTGCATATTGAATGCTTTGTGCAATGACAATTTGAAGTTAAAACAGCAATAAAAATATCTTTGCAATGAACATGCTATTTAACAAGCAATCTCTGTGAAATGTTTGCTATTACAATCAGTTAGTATGGGTCATTCTATGCATGACTCTTCTTTTCTCTCCTCTGCCTGGCAGTGAGGTATGCATTGGGAAATATATTGGCGGCTTGCCCAGTGCATTTGTGGCTTCCAGGTTCAAGCAGTATAAGCAAATAGCACCAGATCATTCCTTTCCATGTATATTCCCCATTGTGTGCCTCTTTACTCACAAACAATGCCAGTCTTCTTAATTATTGCAGCACTGGGGTGAAAATTTCAAGGCAGCGGAGTGAGAAAAATTGAAATAAAATCATAAGCCCAGGCACAATCATACAATTTTCCATTTAGTGACTGCATTACCTAGTGACAGAATTGCCAGTTCCAATTGTGGTTGCTAAACAAAACTACCTCTCTTGGGAAGGACATATGTTTGTCAAAAGGACCTAAAAGGGTTGTGTGTAAGTATGTACATTTGCTCACGAAGTACTTGGAAGTGAGAAATGGATATGTCAAAAAAAGGTGTGGCCAGGAGAACCTTAAGATAACAACTCTTTCCTCTTCGCTACTCACTTGGATTGGTGCAGTGCACTTTATACAGTATGGGGTTGCTTTGAAGATTATTTGGAAGCTACAATCCAGAATAAGCAGCCCTTTTGTTAGTTGGCACATAGCAATAAAAGCATTTTACTTGGTCCTTTAGACTCTGCATTGACTCATCACCTTTTAGATACAATTCAAAGCACTAGTCTTGACCTATAAACCTTTGGTTGCTTGGCAGCTTAGGATCCATAAGATTGTCTTCTCCGGCCAAATTCAACATATCTGATTCATTCATCCTTTTGTAAGATGCCTGTGGTATGCAATAGCCTTCCACTAGATTGTCCCATGTTATTGGCTTTCTGAGCATTTTTATAAATTGAATTGTTTTAGAAAGCCTGCGATGAGCGAAATGAAACTATCCATTTATTACTGTTTCTTGTTTCATTTTACAATGTTTCATTTTATATTATGGATGTTTTATTGTACTTTATTGCCTATTACATTGTATTGTGAAAGCCATATGGGTTCAGGAAAAGAGCCTTTTCTGCTATGGCTCCCACACTTTGGAACATTGTGCCCCTTGACATGAGATCCACCCCCACCCTCTTCACTTTCCGAGAGAGGCCTGAAAACCTGGCTCTGCCTATTGGCTTGGGACCCTGGTGGAGGTGGCCCACTCTGGGGTGGTTAGTAGATTAAGAAGACCTCACCTCCACCCCATTTATGTATTGGTTCCTTTCTTAAGTTTTTGTTAACTTTTAATATTTTAATGTTTATAACTTGTTGTTTTATGATGTTGTAAGCCACCCAGAGTTGCTTAACAGTGAGATGGGTTGCATATAAATTTAATAAATAAATAGAAACGTGGTTAACCACTGAGAATTTATGCACAAGGCACCTATAGAAACTAGTGAATAGCTAGATATAAAAGTGAGAGTTCAGTATGTGTAAAAAATAAAGTTGAATGCAGTGGGTATGAGGTAATCAAATACTACATGTAGGTAAAATAAGAATAGGGGCAAGAATGAAGGGTTGATGAATGAAAGTGATCTGAGTGTCTATGGAGATTCTCAGTCATCCAGGTCATGGTTGTCCCAAAGGTGTTTTTTCAAGAGGCAACTGGACTTTCTGGTTCTTAAGACGTTTTGCTTCTCATCCAAGAAGCTTCTTCAGCTCTGACTGGATGGTGGGGAATGGAAGTCGTACGCATGGGACAACATAGGAGAACAAACAACATCAGGACTAGATTCAGCTGTCCATCTGCATTTAAAAGACACAGGGCAATCTTTTGGAAGACAACAAAGTCCATATTTTGGACTGAGAGGATCGCTGGTTTGAAAGAGGGGTTAAAGAGGCCATCTATGTCAAAATTGAACAGCCCTCTCTCAACAGAGGGGAAGGGATACAACATCATTATCTCCAATCCACAACACAGTCCTTTCAACAGTTCCAAGAAGGCTCCACACCAATTTGCACCACTCAGGTGACCCTGATGACACAGATAAACCTCCAGGTGACCTTAACGAACTGCTAAAAGAATGCAAATGACCAGCTGTCTGCAAGGAGTATAAATCCTTCCATTTCCCATCATCTAGGCAGAGTTGAAGAAGCTTCGTGGATGAGAAGCAAAACATCTTCAAAGAAAACCAAAAAGTCCAGTTGCCTCTTGAAAAAGCACCTTTGGGATAGAAATAAGTGATTAATATGAACGATAAGAATAAAACCTGAATTCCAAAACAATTATATGAAGGATGACTGTATAGCAAAAGGAATGAGATGAATCCATACATCTCCATAGATGAATGGAGATGTAATCATAAAAACTGAGACTGAAAAAAATTAACAACAAAAGACAATGTGTGAAGTGGTTTAAAGATGTGAAGGAAACAAGAATGGTTTGCAAGGACAGAAAAAGAATAGTGTTGACACAAACTGGATCCATTTATTTATACATCTATTTTGTTTAATTTATTTTGTTCTCTATTTCTTATTCTTTTGCACTGAGCATTGCAAAAGTCAACAGTGATGGTTTTCTGTAACAAAGTCACAAACCATGGCATACAATCCACAATAGCTGGATTAAGTCAACATGCCAAAACCATATTACAGCGTTGAACTCAGTCACTGTAATAAACTAATTCTGCCTATTTATTGTTATGACTCATTTTATTATAAAACATTTTACAAAATGCCACCTTTATTACAAAATTAACTATTACTATTTAAAGTATCCACATTTGACTGAAACAGTAACAGAAGTTTTTTGTCTGTAACTATTAACACATACCTCAAATTGTTACATGAAATGGTAAGATCAATCCACAAACAAGGGGCTAAATGTCAAATCTGCACACAGAAGGAAGAAATTTATTGTCTGATGTTCATTGGCCTCCATTTATTTATTTATTGGGTTTATATGTCGTCAACTCTGTACAACAAAATTAAAACATCCATGGTATAATATAGTATGTAGGTAATAAACATGCATGGTTAAGTATAAAACAATATCAAATCACAGATATTAAAATGTTCACAGTAAGAAAAAGAACTCCAACCCCCAAATTATAACTATTAGTATATGAATCACACATGCTATGGGAGAGAACTGCATGACTATTAATCAACCAGCAAGATGACATCAATTGTCAAAGAGCTTTCAAAACAATTCAGTTTTTAATGTTTCTCAGAAAACTATGGGAGTAGGAAGGTCAAGTCTGATCCACAATATTGAAGCCATTACATAAAAAAAGAAAACCATTGTCGTTGGATCCCCCAAATCTCACAAAACGCAAGATCCTCAATATGTTTTTTCTTGAGATGTATATACAAGTGTATTGGTTCTAATTGGAGAATAGACTTTTGGAGATACCTCAGGGCAAAATCATAAAGGTTTGATAGGAGATAAAGAGCATTCTGAAACCTATTGTCAGCCAATACAGGGACTTAAGAACAGGTATGTCTCTTTGGTAGCTGATGGGCTGCCATGGTTTCTACCAATTGCAGGTAGTTTTCAGAGTGATAGAACTCATTTAGTCTAGAAGATATTCTCTCAATGAAGGACAGATGCATAGTAGGTTTTTGAGGATATGTGTAATGGATACTTTATTTTGTTGATGTTAGCCTTTGTTGTGAATTTATCATACCATCATGGAGTGGTAACACCAGTCTCAAAAAGAGCAGCAGTCCACCAAATGCTGAAAAAACCTTCCACAGATCAGTGAATTTTCTAATTATCACCTATTGCTTCATTTATGCAGTTGCTCTTACAGGTGACTGATTCTGAACTACTTTCAATCTAGATTCAGCCTAACTTAAGAGAAAAAAAAATCAGTCATAGTCACCCTGGTTGATTAACATCCTGTAGGAAACTGAATGATTCACTTAACTTGATCTCTCAGTGGCTCTTGATCAAATGGTTCTCTCTGATCATTTCTATGAGTTAGATGTTGGTGTACTATGTTACACTAGTTTTGCTTGTAGTGACAGGCCTCAGACAGTATTACTGGCTAACAGGGCCAAGGCAGTCAGATGCCACAAGCCATTATCTTTATGAAACTGATCGAGGCAATTATCAGAATTTTCATGGCCTGGTATCATCAATAATATGCTGATATATTCATTTATTTATAACATCTAACTTGAGAGAGGCTATACATGTCTAGAAGCAATGACTGGATGCAGTGATTAGATAGCGCAGGGGTCCCCAATCCCCAGGCCGCAGCCCACTATCAGGCCTTCAGTCTTTTGGAACCGGGCTGTGGACATGGTGGGTGAGCTACGCATCTTCACTTGCGCAAGCAACGTGCAAGCGCTCCATTTGCACGAGCAGTGGGCCCGTGTGCCTGCAACTCATGCAAATGGAGCTGTGCATGCGCTTGCATGGCGCTCATGCAGAACCACCCTCTCCCCTCCCCACCGGTCCACAAAGTAGGAAAGGTTGGGGAACCCTGATATAGCGGACTTAAAAGTGCTGAATCTTGCAAACAAGAGATTCTTGTTGGTTAGTGCTTTCTGGGTACATACATTTGCCTGTTCTATATGGGTTGCATTAAATCAGAATGAACAGAGAAGTTGGAGCTAGAATCACCAATGTCATTGAAAGCCTGTGACCCCTATGGTCAGAAATACCATTACCAATCTTGATGGTAATATCTTATCTTGGATGGAAATAATCTAGCTAGTTTTTCATAAATAGTTAACCTTGTATTTTGATTATTAGAGCACTCTGTGATACTTGATCAGTTATAGTTGGTAAAAATGTGGTGGCTAAGTTTTTCGTGGGCTATTTACCCTTGAATTTATTGTTTCACTGCTAAAGCTACTGTACTGACTGCCAATTTGCTAATGAGTGAAACTCAAGTTTGTTTTTAAATATACTATACAATTCTAAGTATTTTTGTACCAGTATATCTTCACATCTTTGAATAACTGATTCCTTTACAGTTACAATTCTGTTTGATCATTTAAAAAACAAAATAAAATAAAAAACAGACATAGTCTATTTGGATTGGACTGAGTTTGTTATGAATCTTGTCAATTAAGCAAAGTATGGTTTAACATGTGAAACCAATCATTATTGTCACATAGAGAAAAGCCTCACTTTAAAATATTGTTGGGAGAAAGTGGTTCATTATTTCTTTGCTTACTCTGTCTAGCTTCCAAAAATAAGGAGAAGAATTAGATGGAAGCAGTTAAGGAGGAGTTATAAGGAATTAAAATCCTAATACTAATAGAATGGGGGGGGGATCTGCACTGCAAAAAAGAATAATTGAGTTACGTGTTCCATATGCAAGAAGCCTCATTTATTCTCAAGGCTATTTTGCATATTCAAATTCTTAATATTATATTCATAACTCTCTCCATTCTATAATGCAATACTATTATAGGAAAATTGGACTGTTGTTGAAACTGATAGCAAATTCTCCAAATAAAGAGCATCAAAAATAGCCCTATTATTCTATTGGCAATTGAGAATATCTGATCTCATATTATTTATCTGAATTAAACGTAAGTCATCACGATTGAAACCTCAGTAATTTCATTCTTTGCAGTTATCCTGTTTATATTGAAGCACAAAAAATGTATTCACTTAGATGCTATAAACAAGATGAGAATGACAACTGATTATTAATTAAGATTTAAGAAGTGAATATAAAGCTGCATTTATACTGACAAATATATTAACCCTGGATACACTTTCTATACAAAGCAGAAAAACAAATTTGAATTTCATGTACTCCCTACAGCAGTAAACGTAGGTGAGATGAGTATCTGGCAATATGCAGACCTGTACATTAAAACATGCTACTGTAAATATAGTACTATAGAATATTAATAACAGCTGGATCTATACAGGAAACATGTGGCAATAAGTTAACAAAGCAAGCAAGCAATGATCTAAAGAAATCAAGCCAGGTTATAGTTAAGGGGGTTCACGTATACAGGTCATATTGGCACATAAGCACAGGGTATTTATCTTATCCAAGTTACTATGCACAAGTAGCATGCTAATAGACAAAGCCTGATCACTCAAGCAAATTAAATCAATCTGGTGGAGGTAATATATTATGAAATTTAAATCCAAGATCTTGATTTGATTTTCTCAAAAAAACATGTATTTTCTCAAATGAGAAAGACACCAAACAGTGGTTAGAATATCTACTGTAAACAATCAAAAACCCTGAAAGATACATGCAAGACAGTACAATAACAGTTCCTCTAATTTTAGTTGAAAGAATGAGTAAGACTTGGGGATGAAGTTCAGAATCTGATGTATTTTTTGTTATTACAATTATATGTTCAGGAGTTGATTCTACGTTATGTAAAAGGAGATGGTCTTGGCCTTGGGCAACAATTATTTGTGGATGTATTTGGATTTACTATGGCATTCATTTACTATATGGCCAATTATTGAAACCTATCTTTGTCACAACCTCCATTTCTTCTCCCTCCTCCTCGCTTGTGGTCTTATCTCAAGAAAAGCACTCAAACTGCAGCCAGCATTTGTTTCTTTCTAAGTTGGCTAAAAATTAGTATTCTTGGAAAGAAAGATGGCACTAGAAGTTTATGTTTTGGAATTTATCAGTTTTCCCACTTTTAATTAAAATTAAAATGAGGGTAAGTAAGGTGCCTGGTGGGTTACTACTTCCAGTGATAACTATCTGAAAATTTTCCCACTTCCAAATTTCTCTCCTGAAGTAGCTTGGCCAAGATTACTGTGTTCTTGTTCCAGACTGTCTGTGAACCTGTCCTCTTGTGGACATACTGCAATAATATGTTGAGATGGTTCTTAAATGTTTTGTATTATTATCTATTTGGTTATATTCTACTTAATTTCCTCTAAGCTTAGTATGTTTGTTTGTTTGTTTCCTTGTTTCTTTCTTTCTTTCTTTCTTTCTTGTAAAGCAGTGATTCTCAACCTTCCAAATGCCGCAACCCCCTCCCCGCCGTGACCCCTCCCCACGCACGATGACAAAGGGGGCGTGGCACCAAGATGGCGGGCTAGCGTGCGCTTAGGAGACCCGTGAAAGGGTCGTTCGACCCCCAAAGGGGTCGCGACCCACAAGTTGAGAACCTCTGTAGTAAAGTCTTATGTTCTCACTTTACTCAGTAAAATTCTTTAATCCGAATATTGTTCCATATATATCAAGGAATTGCCAGTCAAATATAGCTTATATATTTAAGAAAAGTTCTAATTTTTACAGACAGCATTTTCTTAAATATGCCAAATTTAATCAACAGGAGTTTCTTTACTTCACATTCCAAATTGTTATGCAGGCATTACTGCCTAATTTCCATTTATTTTGAAGGATTGCTTTTGCACAAAGATTTTAACAACTCCGGGACTCTAGATGATCACAATTTTAGGGATACCTGACTTAGCAAAGTCTGGTTTAGGAGTATCCAGGCTATAATTTTCTACATGATTTATAAGTAATTCTGTGCAGGATTCATTTAAAGCTTTTTATGCTTGCATTCTTTTTATCCCTTCTTAGTTTTGACTTCCTTCTGAACTTCTTGTTCAGAATTTTAAAATGCAATTTCATATGATCTAACTTATAAGAAAGTCTTACTAAATTTAAGAGTCTTAATATCTCAGCAAACATATACTATCAATCAATTAATTTATATCAGCAGGACCTGAAGCCTAGTGAGTCAGTGTATCTCTATCTGTCTAAATGTGGGCAGCTGCACAAATTCAGGATAAAAGAAATCCAGCCTAATTTTTAGTTCCCAAACTTACTATTAACCCAGGGGTCTCAAGGAACAAATAGAGGAGAAACACTAGGTCTTTTCAAATTGATATTAAGCAGATTTTACTAAAAAAATAGGTTTTGAATATGCACTACATATATGAATTAGAGCATGCTTTTTCTTCATTTAAACACCATGTCAATGAGACAAACATGTTACAATTCAATCTTTAAACATTTGATGCCAAGGATACTGTGATACAATCAAGTATGATGCATGTATTAATATACTACTAACTTTTCTTAAGTAAAATGTGCCATTTATGTGATTTATCCAGGTTTTTTTTTAGATTATGCACTTCCTATATGCTAAAGAAATTATCGTATTATGTACATTAGTAAACATTATTACATTAGAATGTTAAAAGATGAGTATTTTACTGTTAACATTATGACTCCTAAATACTGTTTCTGCTTTTATTGCTGTTCAAAACTGAATTAAATTAGTGCTAATCATATGGGTTTAAAAAAAAAACTTGGTGAAATGACCTGACTAATTTAACTGATCTTCGATATCAGTTGAGTAGTCAACAAGCCAATTTTATTTGGGGAAAACAGCAATATATTTCCAGGGGGCCCTTCAGTTAAATATCATCAGCCACTAACCAGGTTTTTCATCCCATTTCTTGTAATTTCTTCCTATAACAACGCGTCTTTATTACTTACCCATGCAGTTCACGAGCCTACCTTCCTTCCCATAACTTAACTGGTAGTTACAGAACTGACAGCAGCAAACCCCAGACTGGTAAACGTCAAAACCATCCATGCTTGTAGCCTGACCACTAATTAGAATACGCCACCTAGTGTCTAATGAGCGGAACCTCCGCGCCGTTTCACTCGCATTTTCGTAGCTGCTGCGGTATTAAGGCCCAGCCCAACGAACTAGGCATAACAAAATGGCGGCTGCCCGCCGAATCACGTGACCCCTTTGTGCCTTTCGGGAGGCTGAGGGGAGCCCGGCAGGCGGCCTTTGCACTCGACTCGACATACATAGATATCTTAGGAGGGCATCCACAGGGAGGGCAGACGGGGCTATTAGGGTTCAACATCACCCTCTTCCCATAGGGGGAGGGGAGGAAAGGGGGAGGAAGCGGGGAGAAAATGGCGGCCATTTTGTGCTTGCGCAGAGGCGATGGTGGGGGCCTGGGTACAGGGCGATGGCGGGGCCCGGCTCGGCCGGAGTAGGGACGGGAGGGGTTCTCTCACGTACCGACTCCTCTTCCTTCTCCATGCCCGTGGGCATCTGCGGCACGGCCCGGTTGATCGAGGCATACTCGGCCAGGTCGGGCAAGTCCTCGCAGCGGAAGACGGGAAGCGGCTTAGACGCGTCCAGCGCCCGGGCCCGGAACGACAGTTTGCTCATATTATTCGTCGGCTGCAACTGCTATAGCGGCGGTTGCTGCTCCGGCACAGCGCCCGCCGAGAGCTCTCATGGAGGGACCGGGGCTCCCGCGGCGGGGCGGGGCTCGCTCCGAGGCGGGTCCCAGCGGCGCCGGGTGGCGCAGCCAGGCTAGGGTGCCGGTTTCTCTCCTCGCCGCTCCTGGTCTGCTCAGTACGCCACGGCCAACATGGCGGACATTAAACCTCGACTGGCCGCCTCTTTCAGCCAACCCCAGCGCCTCAGCCATTCCCACACTGCATCGCGCAAAAGCGCGGGCACGGCGTTGCTGAAAAGAGCGCGCAGCGCGAGCACGAGAAACGGGCACGAAAGAGTGGCGGTTTTGACACTCGCCGGGCCGAAGTAGCTCTAATCTTTCCCGAAGCACTGTAGTTGTTCGGGTGGCACTGAGGCACCCACCCCCACCCCTTCACACGCTGGGAAACGAATGAAGGAGGGACGACTGCATCACTGCCGCCTGGAGGAAGATACGGGAGAGAATACACGCCTCAGCCCTCGGGAAACCGGGAGCATCTCCTCAGGCCTAGAGGGACACAGTTGACGTGCGCGGCCCGGTTCGGCAGGGAGAGGATGGCGGCTCAATATTCTCTCTAAATCCTATTTTCATTTCATTTTCATTTCTTCCCAGGCCACTTTGTTCTCTCCTCTGTAAGACAAGTCTCTGTGACATCAAAAATTCTATAGAATTAACTGACAGGAGTGCAAATCTGTTATACACACTATTTAAAACCGCATATCCGATATTTTACAGTTAACAGTTTCCAGCAGAAAAAGTTGATGTCAGCTTATTCAAATAAGACACATTATGAAAGAAACGATTACAACATCAGTATTATATCAGTGCTGGGGCTGAGGAATTTCTCACTCCTTATGATCCTTTTACGTTTATCCTATTAGCACTTACCAAAAGAAGCAGAACTTTTTTGGGGGGACAAATACATATAAACCTCAGGCAAGCTTCTTAGATACAACTTGTGCTGCAGCCTATTTCAGCATTAAAGACCACACACCATAGCATTTTCAATTCTAGTTCTTATTTTTATTTATAATCCCTTTCAATTAATAGATCAATAGTCTTCACAAAACCATAATTTGGGATGAAAACAATAAAAATTTAACAGGAAAACCATAAAATTATAATCATTTAAAACAGGATGTATATTTGAAATACAGTGAAAATTATTTGTTTGCAAGGATAGCCTTAACAAGCCTGCCCCTAGGCCTAGTTAGAATAGCCAGCCACTAACTGAAAACTAGGAAATGGTATTTTATCTGAGGGGATACTATTCCAGAGGTGGGGATGGAGGTTACTGAAAAGGTATATTTGTTCTGCCTCTAAAGGAGGCAATTTCTAATTAAGGGAATACAGAAAGAGCTACCTTGCTATTATCTTATTGGACAGCAGATGTCATTAAGAGAATGCAATCCTACAGGTATCCAGGTCCTAAATCATAAAGGAATTTAAAGGAGACAGCCAGCTAGAAACCCGTGCAGCTCTTGAATTACAGGTGTTACATAGGTGCCTCAAGATGTATGCATTCATTCATTACAACTGGTCCAGAGCTGTATTCTGGACCAGTTGTAACTTCCAAATGCTTTTCAAAAGTGCCCCACATGGAGTGCACTGCAGTAGTCCAACTGAGAGATGTCTTGGATGTAATAAGACAGTGATTATGGCCTCTGAGTGGGGATTCCTGAAAATGGTTGTAACAGCTTCCATCTTGAGCATGAGTTGTCAAACCAAGTGAACCAGATATTTGAGCAACTGTAATTCTATTTATATACAGCTAAAACCCTGCCTTTTGTAACTTCAACTGGGCAAAACAATGTATTATAGAGCAATAATATTTGAATCAAGTTATCTCAAGTGAGCTAACTTAAAAAATGTATCAAAAAATCCAGGGCCCATTATCCCCATGGGACTGAAATTTTAAGAAAAGGATCTTAACCCCAGATGTATTAGCAAAGTTGTAGCTGCTGCAGCGCCACCACATGACCCTGCAGTGTTGCTGCAGCCAGGTGATCATGATTTCCAATGCTCCTAACCAGCTTCCCACAAGCAAAGTCAAGGGAGAAGCCTGCAGGAAATAGGAATTCACTCTCACTGCTTTGTTGCCCATCCATGTTCATACTGCTTGTTGGTTTAAGAAAATATCTCTGAAACAATGACCCAATGGTTCATGGGTTACCTAGTTTGGAGGAAAAATGGTAACTCAATGGAATCACCAGGGCTTCAAATCCAGAGCCACTCCATATTTCTGAGATTCTTCCTCTAGAACAGATGAAGACAAGAAACTCATAGCTGGATTATACATTTCAAACTCCTCATAGAGGCTTATATGAAGAATACTTCTCATTTAATAAAAATCCAATGGTTATAAATATTACACAGTGGATATAAAGAGTTCACAATAATCTGTAATATGTAAGTTGCATGTATTTTATATTAGATTTTTCCATTTTAAGAGTACCCAGGTTAGTTAACAAAAATAGAAGAACAATCAAAACAAATATGGCTGATTGTAAAAATCAGAATTCAGACTTAAGTGACAAGATAGTGGCAAAATATTGATTGTGAAAGTCTCATTTATTTGTTATAACCATACATTTCTATAGAATCCACATTCCCTGCCCCATAAACCATAATTGTCCCAAAAGTGGTTTTTCAGGAGGCAACTGGATTTCTTGTTTTTTCTTTGAAGACGTTTCACTTTTCATCCAAGGAGCTTCTTCAGCTTTAATTGGATGATGGGGAATGGAAGGATTTATATTCCTTGCAGACAGATGGTCATCTGCATTCTTTTAGAGAGTTGTTAAGGCCATCTGGTGGTTTATCTGTGTCCTCAGGATCACCTGAATAGTGCAAGTAGGTTTGGAGCAGGGGTCCTCAAATTACGGCCCGCAGGCCGGATACGGCCTGGCGAAGCCATTAATCCGGCCCGCACGGGACCACGAGGCTGCCCCGCCCACATCGCCCTGCCTGCCCACTGGCCCCCACCCTTCGGCCGAGCGAAGGCCTTACCTTCGTGAGCACCATAGGCTGGAACTGGAAGGTAAGGCCAACATTTTTGGCTGGCAGAGTGCTTCTGGGGGCCGGGGAGGCCAAAAATGGAACGCGCGGAGGCCCCGGGAAGAGAAGACGGCGTCCTACGCCTCTGCTTCTTAGCTCGGGCTTCCTCCATCCATCTGTCCCCGGACTGTGGGTGGGGATCAACCAGCACGCTCCAAGCAGGCAAGCAGCCACGGCGGCCCTGGAGCTCCCAGCCCGGGCCGAAAGAGGCTCCTGCAAGCCGGCGGGCACCTGTTGGTGAAGCGGGGCTGGCGAGATGCGAGCAATCTAGGAAGCGGGCGCTGTAGCAGCCGCCCCTGCTGCCTTCTTCCCCCCCCCCTCTACTTGGCTGCCTGTCCTTCTCCAGCTCAGCACTCAGCAATTCTGGGGCAGTGGCCGGTGCGGCTGCCTGCCCCCAAAGGAGGACGGCTGTCTCCGCCACTGGAGAGGGAGGCGGGAAGGGCTGGCTGGCCGGCAGATCAGCGCTGCTGAGCCCCCCGCCTTGGGGCTTCCTCGACAGATCCGCTCCTAGCGATGCATGCCCAGTCCGATCGTGCCTGCCAGACATGCAGAGCCCTTGCCCGAGCCTGTTGCGCGCATCCGAAGGGTGCGGGTCGGGCGGCAGGTGGGGCCAGCTGGCAGAGGGGTGATGTGGGTGGTGCAGCCTCCCGGTCTGCAGCAGCTGCAGAGAGTCCGGGTGGTGGGCGAGATGCCGGTGCCTGCCACTCCCTTCAGATGCAAAAGGAGCGGCATCCACCAAGGTGCAGGTGTCCAGCAGCAGGGACTCTGCAACTGGCCCTCCAAGAAATAGGCATGGCAGCGGCAGCACTGGCACCAGCAGCAGGCAGAGTGTGGGGGGAGGCACGTGATGTGGACCACCGGACCCGCCTGCTCCATCCCATGTGGCTGGGACAGGGCAGGTGGCTGTCCAATGCATCCAGCAGGCTGGACCGTGTGCCTCTCCCCTGTGCCTCTGCTTTTGGCTACTGCTGCCGCTGCAGGCGTAAACAAGATGAGGAGGGTGTGGGGCGGCTGCTACCTACTCCATCCCGTCTCTTTTGGTTTGCGGTTGGAGAGCAGGTCACCGCTGGTCATCTCCTTGGCCCCCTTGTGGGTCTTGTCCTTGGCCCGCATGTGGTGCGCGTTCCCCTCATGAGTAGAGGTGGTAAAAGCACGCCCATTCCCAGCAGGCAAAAGGTGGTCACACCAAGTTGGTCGCGACCACCCCGGCCACACCCCTCCCCCTAAATTGGTCCCGCCCGCCCAGTCACATGACCACATAGCCACGGCCACCCAGCTGGTCTGGCCACCCAACATTCTGAGCGACAGTGAATTGGCCCCCCCGTTTAAAAAGTTTGAGGACTCCTGGTTTGGAGCCTTCTTGGCTGCAGGATGTTTTCTGTCCTGTGTCCTTTCACTGTCCCTTCACCATCTAGCCACAGCTGAAGAAGCTTCCTGGTTGAGAAGTGAAACATCTTCAAAGAAAAAACAAGTAAGTCCAGTTGCCTCCTGAAAAAGCACCTTTGGGAAAACCATAACCTGGATGACTGAGAATCTCCATAGAACCCAAGTCATAAGTTTTTATTCTGCATATTTGCAACTTGCATTTCTTCTGAACTTGTCCAGGTAAATATATTTAATACATTTACTATGTGTTTAGGATTTTTTTTTTTTGCTTCAGACAAAAATGAATACCATGTTTCCCCAAAAATAAGACCCTGTCTTATATTTTTTTGACCCCCAAAATATGGCCTTGGCCTTATTATCGGGGGGTCTTATTATTTTCAGGGTGCAGGAGGCGGGCCGGGCCGCAAGATGCACGTCTTACCTGAGTCTGGCAGCTCCGTGGCGTCTCTCGGCCAGTCTGTTTAGTTCCAGTTCCAGCAGTCATCATAGAGCAGGAAGCACACTCGCAGAGCGGCTGCTGCCCTGGCTGGGGTTTGGAAGCCGCAGAGCCGGAGAGAAAGAAAAAAAGACTTCTGCTGCTTCTGCTTTTGGCTGCACACAAGGAAAGCAGCAGAAGTCTTTCTTTCTCTCCCCCAAACTCCGGCTCTGCGGCTTCCAAACCCCAGCCAGGGCAGCAGCTGCTCTGCGAGTGCGCTTCCCACTCTATGGTGATGGTCATTGGAGGCCTCCCCTTCCCCCCGCTCCTCTCCGCTCCAATCTCCCCGTGGTCCCACCTGAGCGCTGACTGACCGGAGCACCCACCGGCATGCCCGGGAAGCCCCTCCACCTTGGGAGTCACCAGACGGGATGGCGATTGAGCCGGACTCTTCCTGGGGAGGGAAGCCTCGCAGGACCCTTGCCTGCACTCCCTTCCTCCCGCAGGCCCCACTTACTCTTCCCAGGCGCCCGGCAGCGAGACATTGGGCAGCCACGACAGACGCAGCTCGGCCGGCCCAGCCACGGTCAGTGCTCCCTGCCCGCAGCTGAGCTTGGCCTGCAGGGGGCTGGCTGGGGCCTCCGTAGGCGGCGGCACCGAGGGCAGCAGCAACACCCGCAGCGCTTCAGCCATCCCCACCGAGCAGAATCAGCCGGCGACCAAACCCGAGCTGACAGCCAAACTTCTAGCTGGGCGCAGCAGCAGCAGCAGGCGAGCAAACCTTTCAGGTGGCGGGGGGGAAGAGTGCACGTAAGAAACAGCACCAGGACAAGGAACCTTTTGGCTGCATGCTGCATGCAAGAAATCTTTCTCCCCTTTCGCTCCAAGAGGCTGCGCAGGCGCGATGAGTCTCACAAAGACTCATTTCTGGCGGAGTTTGGAAGAGAGAAAGATTTCTTGCGTGCAGCGTGCAGCCAAAAGGTTCCTTGTCCTGGTGCTGTGTCTTACGTGCACTCTTCCCCCTCCCCCTGCCGAGAGAGAGGGGGGGAGGGAAGGAAGGAGGAAAAGCAGGTGCTTTGCCTCAGGCAGCCCGCTACAGTTTCTTCCCCCTCCCGCTTCGCTCGAGAGCTGGAGGCGGGGGAGGGTCAGTGGACACAACACCGAGGAACGCGGCGGAGCTACAAGTCCCAGGTAGGACGCGCATCTCCCGGTGGGATGCAATTTGGCAGTGGCAGGCGGGGCGGGGCGCGAGACACGCCTCCTACCTGACCCTTGTAGCTCTGTCGCATTCCTCGGCGTTGTGTCCAGGGAAGGAAGCCCATTTTAAAGGAAAACTTCTTGCGAGTTCAATCAAACTTCTCGAACTCGCGAGAAGTTTTCTTTTACAATGGGCTTCCTTCCCTGGACATAACGCCGAGGAACGCGACGGAGCTACAAGTGTCAGGTAGAACGCGCATCTCGCGGTGGGACGCAATTTGGCAGTGGCAGGTGGGACAGGGTGGGCCGCGAGATGCGCATCCTACCTGGGACTTGTAGCTCCATCATGTTCCTCGGAGAGAGAGAGAGAGAGCAAGCGAGAGGCAGGTGGGACCGTGGGACTGGCTCAGCTCCTCTGGGCTCTGCCTCCGGCAGCGTTTTGAAACGCACTCCTGCCTGCGAGGAAGAGGAGGCGAGCTTCTATCCCTGCCTCGCCACCTCCTCGCAGGCTTGAGCGCGTTTCAAAATGCCACCGGAGGCAGAGCCCAGAGGAGCCGAGCCAGTCCCGTGGGGTGTGCGCGCACCCGCCTCTCGCTTGCTCTCTCTCTCTCTCCTGGCCAAAAGAGTGCCCGCTGCAAAAAGAGCTGCTCCCGGCATGTCCCCCCCCTTTCCCCGGAAATTAGTTGGGGGGGGGCTTATTTTGGGGGGAGGGCTTATTTCAGCGCATGCGCTGAAAAGCCTGATTGGCCTTATTATGGGGACATGTATTATTTTCGGGGAAACACAATATTTGCAGGTTAATTAACGGACCTACACTGTGCTCAAATTTTCTAAGCTATCCTTTATTAACTAAACTGAAATGGCTAGGATTAGGACAAAATACTCAACCAAAACCTAACAAGCCAAATTAGATAATATATAAATCAGGCCAGTCTATCAAATATTCTCATGGCCGATACTTGATGGAGTATAAACTTTTTATAAAATGTTGGGAAGAAATATTGCCTGTCTAAAGGCATAATCCTATAAACCTTTTACAAACTTTTGCTACATTGACTTATTCCTTCCTGTGTTATAAATTTGTGTTACAGCTGTAGTAGCACATGCACTTTAACTGAAGAAAAATAACCCTAAAATATTAGTTATGAAAAAGGAAGTATAAAAAAACTAAGTTAGCCACAAACATAAAAATTAAATAATTATCTTAATAAATAAGAATAAATGAAATTATAGTAGTATAATTTCACATTCTTTAATCAAATTCCATAGTCATGTATATATGGCAATAACCTATTAACCCTAAATGAAAATTTTGAAGAATTTTTCAGAAACATTGGTGGGTATGTCCTCCTGCTTGATCCCACTCAGATGCACAATTAGCTAAAATAATTAAGAATAAAATTAATGTGTCTGAGCTGAGAGCGTAAGTGTCAGTAGTAAACTGCAATGATGTCAAAATGACCTGTTGTGATATCATCATGCAAATCACACAAGTTTGTCAATTGTATAATTAGATCCTTGTCATTCAGTTTCCTCATATTCCCCCATGGATGCCCTTCCTTACAAAAGCAAATAAGGTTTGTCCCTACTCAGGAATGCTATTTGTAAGCACAGCTCCATCAGCATACTCCATCCTGAATGCAAAATGCTGAGATGAACTGAATACATGACAAGTATTAATTTCATATCTATACCTTTGTTGGCTGTTATTGACTATATGCTTGATTAGATGGGTCTCTGTTTTGGAACTGACATTTTTAGTCAACACTGGATAAGACCACTGCCTGTAATTGAAAAAAGCAAGGAAAATAAGTTCAAGAAGAAAGGATGCTCCTATTCAGATTTGTTATTTGGCCACTTTTGTTCCATCTTTTCTAGCGCTGAACTAAGCCGCAGTTTCAATAGTGATTTTTCTGTGTTTATCAGAACTACATTATACAATTAAATCAGTTCTAATTAATACAGGGCACCAGCAGTATGAATGGTATAAATTGGTGCAAGAGTCCCAAAGGTGTTTTTTCAATAGGCAACTGGATGTTCTTGTTTTTCTTTGAAGACATTTCACATCTCATCCAAGAAGCTTCTTCAGCTCTGACTGGATGGTGGAGAATGGAAGGATTTATATTTCTTGCAGACAAGCTGGTCATTTGCATTATTTTAGAGAGTTGTTGAGGTCACTTGGTGGTTTATCTGTGTCCCAGGATCACCTGAATAATGTAAGTGGGTTTGGAGCCTTCTTGGCTGCAGGATGTTTTCTGTCCTGTGTCCCTTCACCATCTAGTCAGAGCTGAAGAAGCTTCCTGGATGAGAAGCAAAACGTCTTCAAAGAAAAAACAAAGTCCAGTTGCCTCCTGAAAAAACACCTTTGGGAAAACCATGACCTGCATGACTGAGAATCTCCATAGACCCCAAGTCATAAGTTTTTGTTCTGCATTTGCATTATTTTAGAGAGTTGTTGAGGCCACTTGGAGGTTTGTCTGTGTCCTCAGGGTTACCTGAGTGGTGCAAATGGGTGTGGAGCCTTCTTGGAACTGCTGAAAGGACCTGTGTTGTGGAGTTGTGCTTTCTGCAGGATGCCAAAGACATTTTAGCTATGTACTTTGAGATGGATGCCCTTCAAATGGTGCGGGAGTATGAATGGATTTCCAGAAAAACTGCAGACTACAGGAACCATTTCCGCTTCAGGCAAGATGCATACAGCACAGACTCAACCCTGATAGCCTGCGCCTGTGTTCAATACTGAAGGACACAGGGCAGAAAACATCCTGCAGAAAGCACAGCTCTACAACGCAGTCCTTTTAGCATTTCCAAGAAGGCTCCACCCCCGTTTGCACCACTAAGGTGACCCTGAGGACACAGACAAACCTCCAAGCGGCCTCAACGACTCTCTAAAAGAATGCAGATGACCAGCTGTCTGCAAGGAATATAAATCCTTCCATTCCCCACCATCCAGTCCAAGCTGAAGAAGCTTCTTGGATGAGAAGCGAAACGTCTTCAAAGAAAAACCAGAAAGTCCAGTGACCTCTTGAAGCACCTTTGGGACAACTATGCCCTGGATTACTGAGAATCTCCATAGACATTGGTGCAAGAGGGTGATAACTTCCCCTTCTACTTTTCATTTTAAATCTTAACTGAATTGATATGATAATATAGATGCAATGACTACGGATTCAGTGATAACCAGAGAATCTGGTTATAGTAACAATTAAGATGTTTTTGGAGAAAAATTTCCTTACTTCTAACATGGCAGATACATCCAGAAATATTCTAACCAATTCATTTTTGCTCTAGCTCTCTCCTTTCCCTTAGATGTCTTAGATTTGAATTAATTTATGTATAGAGGA
>QLTV01001318.1:879561-909188 GCA_003457575.1 Thermophis baileyi | reverse complement strand
TTATGTCCGTCTAAAATATATAAGGCTTTCTTTCCTAGATGGTAGAAGCTGAAAAGTACTGTATTCTGTGCAGACATACTAAAATGATACCGTTCAACTATAATTATCTATCTGGTCACCATTATAAAGATCTATTGCTTTTTCAACACTTCATCCCAATCTTGTTTTGGAGTACTAGGACATTTTCTAATTATTTTAAGAATCTTCATTGTTATCAAGGTTTCTCAATTTCTAAATACCTTTTGAGACAATATTATTTAGAACAGACCTAGGCATTTTATGGCCACAGGGAACATCCAGTCTTTGCCTACCTCTGGCTCGCATGACATCAAGCAGAAATTAAAAAATCATAGGTAAATAAGTATATGCCATGCACACAATACAACTGCATTGCTATTTTTTTCAATTTACATATGTGCATGCATACGCAACTTCATAGCCTATTGATTTGTACCTCCACAAAAGTCCCAATTTCTCAGGTGGCCCATTTGAAAAATTGTCTGCCCCTGATTTAGAAGATGGTGACCAACTAGAATGCAATGCAACATAAAAGTTAAAAAAAAGCACAGACCTGGGAAACGTACATGTCAAAGACCAGCAGTTCTTAAAGTGAAGTCTGGGGACACCTGAAGATCCCCGAGATCCTTTCAGGGAGTTTGCAAAGTCAAATAAATATTTTAAAAATTCTCAGTTTTAATTTCTAATATTGTACAGTAAATATTGAAAGATAATAGCGCACATAAACCAGATATTTGGAGTCAATCACTTTTAAGAATGTAAAGGAAGTCTGAGACCAAAATGTTTGATAACCACTGGCATAGACATTACAATATTTGAACAATAAAAAAAAAAATTCAGGCATGCTTAGCACAGTGTTTTTTGTTCTCCGTAGCAATATAAAAGAAGAGACTAAAAGTTGAGATTCTTAGAGATACACATTTGCACATTCCACTGTTGAAAATGGAATTTTATATTTTTGGAACAAAGAATGATCCAACTAGTATAGCATCTCATAAAGTATTTGATGAATTAGATTAGATGAACCAGAGTTTATCACTTAAATTCACACGTATTTAGATAAGAAAAGAAGCAACACAGGCTCCTTCAGGTATCTCTACTACATCTACAGCCATTTTGAACCCCACAATGTAATTGAATAGTTTTATTATAGTCACACTGATCCAATATTATTAAAATGTTAGGAAATAAAACGTTCTTCAGGATTGAACAATAGAAAGGTAAATTCAGTGGGAATATACATATAAGAACCTTTTTAACCTTTCTACTCCTCTCTGTACAGGAAGGGGCAGGAGGCTTCCTTTTGGACAGCATGGAGAGCCTGAAGCCACCGTTTCACAAATACTTATCTGGAAGTAAGTTGAATGCAATGCAACTATCTTCTGAGAAAATATAAAATTAACTTTCAGGTGCTTTTGATTCAGTTAATAGTGAAAATGGAACTATAATTATGAGTTGAATACACTAAGGGCTACTATTTATCACCCTGCATTATGAATTATTGGATCAAATCACCGAAAATATTAGTAAAAATGAGAAGTCCATGGCACATGTGACATTTTGACCCTCTAATTGTAATGCCTAAGGAGATATGCTAGATGGATCCATCTGTAGGCCTTTTCTTTCATTCTGCCTTAAACTGAAATATCTATAACTAGTCATTTTGAAATGACAACTGAGGATAACCTACTTTTTGTTATTTATTATGCTACGTCACACAGCAAATACAAAATGGCACCTTTTCAGCATCAGTTGTTCATTTTACCAATACAAGTATTAACAGTCTTTGAAGCATTCCTTGAATTAAGGCTTCTGTCAATTCAGTTCAGAAAATAAACATTGTCCGTTATTCAGAAAAAAGTATCAAGAAGAGTAACAAATGTAACTAGAATTTCACAATACTAAAAATTCAAAAACTGTAATCTGTCTAAAAATATTAATGCAGTAAGATAATTTTTTCAAATAATATGTTTTTAAATTACAAATCCCGTTCTGGAATTTCAGTTATGTACAGACTCATTTGTGGTTATTCAGAAGGAAAGCTAAACTTTGATTCCAAAATGCTATGAAAGGTGGACCATGGAAACCTAAAGTTTAAATTAAATTCTGCCCAAGCATAAGTTTTACTTCCTAGATTTTTTTTCTGCCATCTATAGAATATATACCTTAAAACAATGGTTCTCAACCTTGCCACAGACTCCCCTTCCCCTTTAAATACCTTTTGTGGCCAGGGACCATGGCCACAGACCCCCAAAACTTAACTCAAGATATAAATCATAACATTTCTTCAAGTCTTCGTGGGCCCCCTTTGATGACATCACGGCCTCCCAGGGGTCTGCACGACACAGACAGAACCACTGCCTTAAAGTATAATTTAACACAACTTTTTAAAGACCACTTTTCTCATTTTTATGTTAGCTAGTTTTTAATGCTTTTTAAGTTTCTAGTCCTTTTCAATAGGTTTTTTTTTTTGCCTTCCAGTAATTTTCACTATTTAGTTTTGCAAATTGGTTTACTTTATGCCATTTTACTCATACCTCTCTTTGAAAAAACACCCACAATTATACATAAGAACTGTCTGTGTTAAGTACCTTTTCTGATCTGTTCATTCATCATCCTATCAATATTACCCCACTTTATGCATCCAGAGTCAGTTTAATAATTTCCCCTCTTCATTCTTATCATCACAAGTGTAGCCGCCATGTCAGTTATAATCTCTACATCATATAATTCAGCCTAACATGATGTAAAACAATGCAAGAGAGTAACTCAATGATTTATTTATGAAGTAATAAACTGGACAAATTATTTCTTCAGTTGTATTTGCTAGTAAATCTAGCTTTTCTACTATTCCATCTGAAAAAAAGAATTTTAGCATTATATCAGTCAAGGGTCTATTAATTGTTGTTTAATGAAATAGCTTAAAAACCTGATTTAATTCATTTATGTATGAATTCATATGCATGAACATATTCCACATTAAGCTGTTTTACCTTACTGGTCAGTACTTGTCTAGAGTCATTAAAAAGTCTCAATTCCAAATGTTTTGCAATCCTAAGAGCTAATAATTTTTAAAGGATTTAACTGTTAGTAAACCTCTTTAAAAAACCTTGTGATTTAAAAACATAAAAAACATAATCTACAAGTATCTTTCTCATATATTGATCTGGATTGTCTGAAGATTTAAAGCGTATATGGTACAGGTTTAACAAAAAGCAAAATTTTACCTTTTGCACAATATGTTATGTCTGAATGCAATCTTTTCTATCAGGATGCATACAGAATGGTGAGTAAATAGAAGTCTCTACCTCAACCTGGATAACAACTGGTTTTCCAAAGCCAAACATTTAAACACCTTTACTTCCAGCAATTGCTATAGAGGCTGCACCCATATATTAAGGTAGCTGTTCACTGTATGGTGCAATCATATGCTGCACTGCCACATTTTATTGAGATGGAAGCTGCATGAGTTGCATTCCTAGATCTGTAAGAGAACATCCATGATTGGTCTTTTCAAAGAGCCATTGTTATGATATAGTGAGGCCATAATCAATGAAAGCATATTCTGCTTAGTAGAAATAATTGTTATTCATATACTTAAATATAGATTTAATAAGCTAAATAGGGAACTAAACCATATAAATTCTTATGTTACAATTTAGTTACACGTTTTAACGAAGAATAACGTGATTTAACTAATATTTACTGAAACACTCAAATACATTCTACAATCTGTAAATAAATATTGTTTCAGTTTCAAGAAAGAACTATTTTGGAAGGACATGTTTAATGTCAGCTAGTATTTTTCTACATACACAACATCCTCTGTTTAAAAGTGTCTTCTATAAAACTTATATAAATTATTCAAAGAACTTCACATTAACTACACTGAGAAATTTAAAAAAAAGAAAAATTCCTTCCTTCCCCATACTTTAATAGATTTATTAACCTGTTGCATTTTCCCAGATATTTTGATTATTTCAAATTATATAATGTAAATCCTTTTACTTTATGAATTGTTCATGTATAAATGTATCTTTCCAGCTTTTTTGTATCTTTTTGTTTATACTGTGTAAATTTACAAATGTTTGCAGGAAACAGGTATTTTGATTCTTAATATATGTATCTGTATGTATATATGGTTTATATGTACTCAAAATAGGTGAAAAACTACTTAATTTTTAAATTTATATAGTATTTGTCTTTTTCAGCTTTATTCCTATTCTTAATTAAAACATACGCTATCTACAGAACATTTTAAAAACACACACAATGTTTTTTTAAAAAAGCCAATCCCAAACTCTTGTTTGGTTTTTTTTTTTTTACTTTTTTAAACAAAAAAGAAAGGATTTAAGACTCTGCCAAGTATTATGAAAAACACTTATCTGATAATGAATCTATAGCACAATAAAAACAGTCACTTTCTACAGAGAATATAAAATTGGTTTTAGCTACTAGAAAATCTTTTTTAAGAAAAGATAAAACCATGACTAAATAATGAATTAGTTCTCCGCATACCTCAGATTTTTTAAAGCAAGTAACAAAAATCCAAACCCTGCCTCTAGTCTCACAGAACAACAAAGGACTGTGACGACACGTCTGTTATGCTGTACACTGAACTTCCAAGTATATTGATTATTGCATATATTGTACATGATCCAAACTATAATGCATGTATTAATATTTAAAGCTGGGTTTGTTAGAAGAAAAAAAGAAATTATGATACAATAGATCAAATCTTGCCCCACCTTTCTCTGCCCCCCTCTTTTCTTGGTGAAATGAACATAAATTGTTTAGGAGCACCACAGCGCCACCAACACAGATCAATACAAAACAAAAAAGATTTCCCACTGTGTACAAATGAAAAAAAAACCCCAGAAAAATGCCCAAAATTACAAAATGTCTCATAAATGAATCTTCTCAAAAGAACACGACACTTCAATGCAGTACCATCATTCATATTTTTATAGAAAGGTTTTAAAGCAAGTAACCAAAAAAAAAAGAGCCGATTGGGGAATAAAAAGGCCAATGTTTAGTAATATACATAACTTAATGTAAATCCTGCTATATCAAACTACTCCATTATATGAAGGGCAGTTTTCAACAATCCAATTTAAGGAGCCTTTCCCAATTAATCTCAAACTCAAATAAACTGAAGCACATTTCTTTATCAATGTACTTAGTTCCTCTTTTGTAAAAATATGTGTTCTGCTCCGGACACAATTATCCTCCCTGGAGAGTCCAACTCCACCTTGAAAAGATCTCTGTTGTTGGCAGTTCCATCAACGACTCAAGTACAGGGATCTAATTTATTCACCATAAAGACAGTAACACAATTGTTCCTAATGGCCAAAATAACGAACCAACCTTTGTCATTATAATTAAAAGCTCTCATATTTTAAAGAAAAAAAAATCTACATTTGATTCATACATGTAAGAAATATTTCGACTTTTTTAATGCATGTTTGTGTATATGTGTGCGTATGTGTGAGAAGGATTAGAAAACTTACCTCGAAAGGAAGCAGCCAGCTGCCTTTTCCCGACTGGAACGAAATAGTCTGTGTATAGTTTCTCGCTTGCAATCAACCAGCTCCAGGCAGCGAAAGAATCATCCAACATCTTTAAAAATCTTTGCAAATGAAAATAGAATCTCCTTCCCATGGTCCGCAGCCGCTTCCGAAGGTTTTTTCTCCATATCTGGCGAGGTGGGGGGGATTCGAATAAACCTGAGAAATATCCAAAGATTAAAAGCAAAGGCAGCAGGAGCCAGAAGACTCTGGGGTTAACAACTTTGTAATGGCAAACAGGCGTGTTCTGATTGGTTAGGAGGGCAGTGTCCCTACACAGTCTGCACTATCCCCCGCCCCCCTCTTCTGCAGCCTGGAAAAAATGCAGAAATGCAGTGTGCCATTTTATACAGTCTTTTAAAACACACCCCAACGCAACCATCCACCAAATGCCCAGGCTTTGTATTTGGGGGGTACTACCGAACAAGAGCTCAAAACCTTTTCTAAGTCTCCTTCACATGATCAACTGTCCTTGATGAGCGGGGGGAGACTAGGTGGGGGGGGGAGATAGAAAAACGCGCGCATGCACCCGCACATATATATACACACACCAGAGCCCCCCAATTTCCATATAGAGATTTGGGTGTTTTTCTCTTCCCACCTTAAAGATTTATTTATGTTCAACTAAGAAACGCTTTCATTAATCTTGTTCCCTTCCCCACCACGTTGCCTAAGCGCCTGGTGGAATCTAAAGCGGACCCACAAATACTTTGCAGAAAGATACGCCTCCTAAAATAATCTGGTGGGTTTGAAACAAAATCTAAGAGTTGATATTGAGAGGTTACCCAAGGAGCAAGAATGGGGGTTTTTTCCTTCATTTTTCCCTCTCGCCAAACGTTATCCTGTACCTACCGTCATAGAGACCTAAGGATATTCATTTCAACAGAAATATTCTTTGTAATAGGCATCATTCTTCCACAAAGACTATTTAAAAACCCCTCCTTATACTGACTGACAGAATTCGACCATGCTGCCCACAAACAAAATGGCTGTGGCATTGAGTTCTTTTGGATCCTCCCACTGTGCCCCTCTCCCCCCCCCCAATACACACGAACACACCCTTCTCGTGGCCTCTGCGAAAGGGCAGAAAGCCCAAAGAAATCAGAACCCGAAGTACAATGGACGTTCGAACTCCCCTTGTCATCGGAAGGGCAAGGGACTCCCACAAAGCCTTGCCCCAGCTGCAAAGAGCCCTTCTTCAAAAACAGCCGTCAATCATTAAGACTCTACAGGCGATGTAATTTGAACTTCCTGCTTTACATATGTATAAGGTCTTTCACCTATGTTGGCAGGCTTTTCAATTAAGTGTGCTAGGAAATTTGATAACCCGAGTCTCGATTTGTGAGCTCAATCAGATACTTGGCTGCTGTGGGAGCTGGTAAAAAAACGTAAACGAAATGCTTGGTCTAACAAAGGAAGAACCAAGTGGCAAATTCGACAAATTCAATCTTCTCCTTTCACTTTTTTCAAAGAAATATTTACAAGGCAGGTGATTTAGTACCCCGGAGACAGGGATACCTGATCATTTATTTTTTTAAAATGTTATTGCACACATTCCATTTGCAGTTTGACATTTAAAAAGAGCCAATCCTAAATGTTAGAATTGCTATGTAAATACAGATATCTTTATTCAGTTTCCCACACTAGGGGGAAGTAACTTTGAGTCCGGCCTGACAAATGCCCATCATTCTGACATTCTTGATTTTAGGGCTTATTCTCACACTTTACTTGCACTGGGCTTAAATGGGCTGCTTGCCATTTGTTCACAGGTTCTCATGACCAAGCCTCTGTCTCAGTACTGTATTGCCACCAAAGCAGCCTGAATTCAATGAGGCAAGGAGGAGGAGCCTAAAGGAAGATGATAAAGTGCAGGAAAATCACTTTGTCCAGGCTCCAGATGTCCCTGGCCATTTCTCTTTTGGATGCCACAGAGATTAGAACTTCCTGACATTTTATTTGCTCAAGTGATACTCCATAGAATAAGAGGCCTCTCTTTCTTTCAGCCTAGCATTGCTAGAGGGATACATGCCAGTAAACTGATTTTCCCCGATACAGATTGATCTGAAATATTTATCCTATGAAGTACTTCTGACTTTGGTCATCAATCAAACAGGCGGCCTTAACAGTGGCCTATTATACTTCTCATTTTTATTCCAGATTGTATTATCAAATTTTAAATCTTAATTTTAAATGGTAGTTCCCCTAAAATCTTTTCATATATTCTCATAATATTTAATTCACAACTGTAAAATTATGTTAATCAAATATTTGATTCTTTACACATAATTTTGTAATGGATCTGTTTTGGAAAATAGGAGGATCAACAACATGGTACCCTTGAGATGTCTGGGATTACATCTTTCATAACCTGGACCAATAGAAATCCTTTCAGTGCTTACTCAAGGCTTTAATACTTGTGTGCCATTTCTTACAGAACCTAACATTCATTCTTATTCTGTTCTATTTGTTAATGATCCAGATAAGTGTATTTCAAATTTGGCAACTTCAACTTCTAGAATTCCCTAGCAAATGTACTCCTTTGAAATAAATCAAGTAAATATTCACCAAGTGTTATTATTTGAATATAAATTAAATATAAGAGAATTCTTAGAGCTTTGTGAATAGGTAACATCCTAATGAGTACAAATAAAATAAATATAGGATTCCCTGCAGTATACTAACATTGTCAGACATTCTTCTTACTACTGAATTTCTACGGAGCATCTCCCATCTTCCCAAATAGCCTTTACCTTCTGCTTTATGGATTCTTAACTCAATTTCAATATTTTCTCTGTGCCAGGGATGACCATTTTTATTTAGGTTGATTTCCAGGTTAATTGGTTGACTTAAATTACAAAAGTTGTCCCAGATCCACTCATCAAAAGTAAGGGATTGGAATTTTGATAGATTACTGAGTAATTTCTTAATTCATTAAAATAAGGCAAAATGGTACAACAAGGGAAAATAAGTGTATTACTAAAAGAAATATTATTGATGCTCCAAGGTACGCAGGAAACGATCACAACTATGTCATATATCAATTCCTTTATCTCCCTATGGGAGATAAAGGAATTGATACATGACATAGTTGTGAGACCAGAAAACTATGAGCAAATGACATTGAATAATGAACATGAAATCCAGGAAGTAGAGGAGAAAATAGAAAGGACAGAGGAAAGGACAGGGGAGGAAAAACAACAAATGATACAAAAAGATAAAAAGGAAGAGAGAGCAAAAGCTTATGAAATAGAAAAGGTAAACTACACTTTAAGAGATCAAAAAACAGAAGAGGATGCACAGAAAGACACCCCTGAAGTGAGGAAAGGATCATTAAAAGGTGTTTTGAAGGCTCAACAGAGTGAAGAAGCTGTAGAGACAGATGAAATATTTAGATCAAACACAAATGATATAAGAAGATACAAGATCCCAAGGGAGGAGTATAGGAGATGTGCCAAGAAGTCAATATGAGTTGAGATACGAAAACAAGCAAGAGCTGAGGGATAGGTGCAGTAACAGGAGTTCTATTAAGAATTAGTACAGAGGTAGAAACTAGAAATGGGGAAAATAGTACTTTTTTAACTTGGGAATTACTCTATCAATGGTTAGAAAATAGAAGCAGAAGTTAGAAATTTAGAATTAAAGAGGATATGTAGATAAAGACGAAGTAAATGTGTAATTAAATAATGAATACTGAATAATTAGGATAAGTAAACATGATTCATAGACTTGGAGGATAATGGTTACAAATGTGATGTTTATAATGTTTGATTTTATTAACTGACTATAGACAAAACTGAACAGAGTGTTTAATTAAATAATGGAAAATGTTTAATAAGGATAAGTGAAGACCATGGCGAATAGATTTTGAGAATAATACTTATAATTATTGTGTGTATAAGACTTATTATTTGTATTTAAAAGAGATTGTACCCAGACAGTACACTGTTATTGTGAATATGGAAATTTTATATATAACAAAGAAAATTGCATAATAATAATAATAATAATAATAACAACAACAACACCATCAAAATTGACAAAATCACCATCAGCCAAATGCAGAAAGCCGCACTGCTCGGTTCCGCACATATACTTCGGAAATACATTACGACGTCCTAGGCCCCCGGATGGGGCTCGACTAGTAATTAATGCCAAATCCGGTGAAACAACTGGCCGCTGTGATACAATTGTGAATAATAATAATAATAATAATAGTAAGCAAGATATTGATAAGTTAGAGCAAGTCCAGAAATGGGCAACCATGATGGTGAAAAATCTGAAAACCAAGAGGAATGGTTAAGAGACCTAGGCATGTTCAGTTTGCAGAAGAGAAGCTTGAGAAGGCACATGACAGCTCTTCAAATATCTAAAAGGTTGTCACATTGTAGAAGATTCAGACTTATTTTTGCTTTCTCCAGAGGGTAAAATTAAGATGAATGGCATGGAAATTCAAGGATGTTCATATAGATTAGACATTCTTCTTATTGACAGTAAAAGATGTCAATCAGTAGAACAGATTACTCCATAGAGTGATTTCTACGGTACCTCTTCACTGGAGGTTTTCAGATGGAGATGAGGTAGTAATCTATCAGGGATGATGTAAGGAATTAAGTATGTAACAGATTAGATGATGACCTCATAGGTGCCTTCCAACTCTATGATTCTATGATTTTAAGATTAGAATCTTAGAGTTCAAGATTAAGAAATAGGTGGCACAAAGATAAAACAAATTTCATTTTAATTTCATTATATTTTATATAATCAAATAATTAAAAAAATATCCTCACATATTTCATATTTTTGTCACATTAATATTTATACCTTGCTGACAACTTTTGGAAAAGCTGTTCAAGGCTGCAATGAAAAATTTTCAAATGTAGTCCTTTGATATATGTATTTATTCTAGGCAATGTTAACAAAAATCAGCTAATCCCTGAAGGGTCTTTATACTTCTAAATGCCTGTAAACAGAGCTGCCATTTTCCGCCTTAAAGAGGTCTGATACGTGAAAGACATGTAAGAGTTGCTTTCCTTGTCATGGCTTTCCTTGTCATTTTGTACTTTTGTAGAAAGCTGAATATAAGATTGTTGCACAGGAGAATAATTGTATTAGGGAGACTTGACAAATCTATTTGCAATGAGCTAACTCTATAACAACTATATGAATGATTAAAAAATTTCTGTATATGCCTTTAATAGCTGTACAGCAAAGGAAACTTTATCAGATGAAGCTCTTCCCAATCATGCAGCTCAATGCTGGGAAAAGTTACAGTTGATGAAATGAAGTTTTTAAAAACTGAGAATATATACAAAGAAAAAAATAGTACTTAAATAGTCACATGTTCAAAAAATAAAATAATTTTAGAGAAAGCTTAAAAATCTTATTTTACTCACATTACTTGGTCTGGCTTCTAATGTCCAACTGTAAGGCCAATTGATCCAAAATGCAGCAGTGCAAGTACTTCAGGGTGCACTTCAGGGAATCACATTCATATGAGTATTTCAGTGGCTATACTGGCTACTTCTGGCTTCCAGGTGCCATTCATGTTGCTGGTTATCACCTATAAAGTGTTTCATGGCACAAGGTTGACATATTTGTAGAATTACCAATCTCTAATTATCTTTTCTTGTCCCATGAGATCTGGCAAAGTACAATGCTTTGATCTGACAGCTTCTAGGACATGTGCCTTCATTGTTTCAGCACCTGCTCTATGGAATGATATTTCTTCTGAGATTCAGATAGTCTGATCCTGCTGGTTTTCTATAGGGGCCTGAAAAACTGGTTCATCTCTCTAGGTATTAATTCATTCATTTAAAAGATTTGAAAGACTACCCATCTTGGAGCACATCTCTGGCAGTAGTGGGTTCCACTTACCTTTGCTACCGGTTAGGGAACGGGAGCGCGCAGGTGCGTGCGCGCGCTTTGTGTGCGTGCAGCGCTTCTGCGCAGAGCATTTTTGATGACTTCCAGGTAGGTGGACGGAGCTGCCCGCCACCGGCACTACTGGTTCACCGAACTGGTGCGAACCAGTAGCAACCCACCACTGATCTCTGGGCAGCTCACAACAACAATACAATTACTAAGTCAGAAAACCATAAAAAAATTAAAACTAAAAGCCAAGTGCCTCATTCATTCCCTTAGAATGCCCCAACAACCATCTACAGCAGACATGTCCAATGTGCAGCCCATAGGCCTTGGCAAATAATGCAGCCACACAATATCATAAATATTTAACATTATTATGCAATTCATGATATCTTATACTTTTGTTTGTTGTTTAATTCATGTGCAGGTTTTTCTATCTTGTTTTGTAATGCCAAGCATGTATATTTTCATGGCTCTTTGCACCACTCATAGCTTTTGTATTGATTGTGAGGTTAGTGTCCATGTTTCACCAGCATATATTAGAGCAGGTAGTACACACTGATCAAAAACCTTTCAGGTGTAGGGGGAGGTTGTTCCTGAAAATTATGCTTAGCTTGCTGAATGTCTGCCAACCACATTTAACACACTGTTCAATTTCCTTTATCATCAAGAGAGTAAAATAATTGAAATGGAAATGGGCTGGTCACATAGCAAGAAGTACTGATGGCAGGTGGACCAAGGCAGTCATAGAATGGATCCCACTTGATAAAAAGCATCCATGAAAGAGATCTAAAACAAGATGGATCAATGACATCAGCAAGTATTGCAGGCCCAGTTGACAAAAGCAAGCTCAGGACCGTATTGGTTGGAAACATGCAGAAGAGGCCTTCATCTTGCAATGGATAGACAATGGCTCAAATGATAATGTGATTCATATTACTTATCCTTTTTATATATTTTATATGTTGCCCAAGACAATTCTTCTTTATTTAAGGCAGCCCAGGCAAGTCAAAAAGTTGGACATCCATGATCTACAGATTCCCATCACTCTACCCTAGTGCCTGGGTGAAGAACCAGGTCTTTATGGTCTTCCAGAAGGCTAAAATGTTGGGGATCTGTCAGATTGCTGAGAGGGAACATGGCATCAGGCTGTCTAGGTATGAATGGAATATGTAATGGTTGGCCTTGGTTGTTCTATTTATTGTTCTAGCTGTTTATCATTGTTTTGTTTCTAGTTTTATTTATTTATTTACCAACCAGATTCAAAAGTCCACTGATTCCACAATGACTCCAGGCAGCTTATCCATTATAAAGAAAAAGAAAATCCCCACATGTACAAACAAACTTATTCCCTGTAACAGACAACATAACCAATGATGCTCCACAAGCATCCTACTTCACGGCCTGGGAGAACAGCTACAATTCTGAAGACTTCTAGAATGACATGGGCAGAGGCGATATTATGCGAGATGGCAAGTGCCAAAACAGAGAAGACATGCTTCCTGGCTCTCCATTGATGATGTTTGATTTAGGGAACCCCAAACAGTCAACTCAGCTTGATCTTATTGGTGGAAAAAAGCCAAGGGAGATAGGCAGTTCTTCAAATAAAATCCACCTATGTATAAGTAATTTGATAGAATACTGAATTTTACAATATAATCTTTCCGATTCTACCACAACATTAATTTTGCTGTATTTGGGCTCCACCAGTAGGTAGACTAAATCCTAGTTTCCTGGAGGCAACTGTGTTAAAGCAATAAACTTCTTGTAAATAACCTAATCCAAAATAAATCAAACGAAAAGAAAACACTTTATTATTATTATTGAAAGTCTTCACTGTATTTAGGGAATTAGGAGAATTTGATGATTGGCTGCAATTGCATTCATATTTTTTGGGGAATAAAGATAATGTAAAACGGATTTTCAATGCTTCCGATAGGAATCAGACATAATAAAAAAGATATGGAAAGAAAGCAATTAGGAAAAGGGATTCTGGTGAGATATTGTCCAACATCCTCCACGCCCTAACAATTTTAATTTTCTTTTGTTTGCTTACGGCACACTCCAATAAAGACTTCGGACTAAGCCGACTGTTTTCTTAGGAGTTTAACTGATCCTAAATAAAGATCTTATTCTTTTGGATTAAGGTTAACCGATTACAACCCATTTTCAGCCAGACACCGAGCTCGCCACCCGCGCGCCCCCGCCGAACTCCCGTAGCGCTTCTGCAGGCGGAAAACTAAAGCTCTCGTTCAGAACAAATGACAGTTGATGACGCAAAGGCCGCGAGCTTCGCCGCCGCTCACAAGCTCGCCGGCTCTCCTTCCTTCGGGGTAACGGCCTTTTCCTCAGAAGAAACAACAAGACTCCCGAAGCGGCGGCTGGAAAAAAGCGGAGTGCGGCCAGGTGGAGATGCGGCGCCCGGGCAGTTCAACAGCTTTCGGAAAGCATTGACCATAAAAGGAAGGTGTAACTCGGGCCTTTGCCAGGTGGGTCGGTGAAGACGAGAATTATAATTTATAGATTTAGCTGTGTTGTGTGATGCAGAACCATAGACTTAACCATAACATAGGTTAATTATGGTCTAATATATTATCCCAGTTCTCTTGGTTCAGAAGACTGACCACACCCTAAAGGTAGACAGTAGCCTATGTTAGGGCGTGCCAATTTTTTCAACTTTCAATTTCCAAACATTAGGGGTGCTCAATAGTTGTGACATGCCTTGGGGACTGTAAAGATATTTTGGTTACTTTAATGTAATTTAGAGGTGCTTGGTAAGTAACTACATAAATATCATAACTTTTTAACATTTTGTTTGTTTCATTTATTGCATTGTGCTAACTAGTCTGTTGCTAGTTTATGGCTGAGTATGTTGTGCAAAATCAGAAAACTGGGATAAACAACAAACCAGAATTAATCATGCCTTATTGAGTTATAAATAGAGCCTTATGCTTATCTCCATCTTTGAGGTTAATATTTATACAAGAAATACACAGGTTTGTATACCTGTGTGGAGAGATACACTATGGGATCCATAGGTAAAGAGACTCTGGGCTTCTGCTTATTCTATGCCTCCAACAAACTTTGTTGTGTATGTGTGGGGGTGTCGCACCTCCATAGGAGTTGTCAAGGACTAGTGGTACAAAAGGAAAGAGGCAGCAATGGACGGAAGGGATAAGCTACGACCATTGGAGACTGAGCACCTCCGCCTTCTCAGACATTTTTGAGGCGCTATTGCCATAGCAGCTGCACCATCAACAGCCTCTTCACCTCGCATTTGGATCATCTGGGAATCAAGTGTTATTGATACGAGATGGGCAGCAATTAAATAAATAAATAAAAATAAAATTCAGTCAGTCATTCAGTCAGTCAGTTGAGGCCAGATGATGTGGTGGAAAAGAAACTCTTGCATGATCTGATGGTTTCTCTGTTTTTTTGCTTTCTGATAGTGCTTCTCTGGTGATTAGTGGGGGGGGGGTTCTGCATGGGAAAGAATGAGGTGGCCATGGGGGATGGATTCTTCTGGGGAGAAGGGTCGCAAGAGCTATATGTACTGGTATGTATGTATATATGTATGTATGTATGTATGGCCATATATTGGACAGGAGAGGAAGGTTCATGGCACAGTGCAGAAACTCTTACGTGACTGAGAGCTGTGTGACCTTTCCCTTCTCCCCTTTGCTCTTCCGTTATTGTACCTTGAGAGGTCATTATTGAAGACCCTGCCTGAAAATCTTGTTTTTGGATCTCAGAAAGCTCTACTTATTTTTGCCATGAGTTCACACATCATATTATTCCATGGCTTGCTAAAGCATGTTTTGGAGACTGAATACAGATGGTCATAAATAATATGCTGTACTTTACAAATCATAATGCTTTAACATGTGAAGCCAAAACTAAAATCACATAGTAACTTGGGTGAATCTACTTATTGAATTCCCATTTGCTGTCTTATCATCCAGTGGTGTTGATCAGGATGAGAATTCAGCTCCAGATTTCAATCAATCAATTAGAATACAGCTGGAATGGAATCAACCTTCTCTTTTTTTGTAATGTAGTGACCAAAACTGGATGCAATATTCCAGGGGTGGTCTTACTAAGGATTTATAAAGCGGTACTAATATTTCATGTGATTTTGATTCTATGCCTCTGTTTATACAACCAAGGATTATATTAGCTTTTTTGGCGGCTGCCACACACTGCTCATGTTTAAATGATCGTCCACTAGGACTCCAAGGCAGCTGTCATAGTTACTGTTTTTGAGCCATGTTTCGCCTAATCTGTACTTGAACCTTCAGTTTCTCCTGCCTAGGTGTAAAATTTTGTTTTTCTCCACATTAAATTTTATGTTTTTGGATATGGCCCATTGTTCAAGTCTGTCTAGATCCTTTTGATTTCTGAGCTTGTCTTCTGGGATGTTGGCCATTCCTGCCAGCTTAGTGTCTTCTGAAAATTTGATGAGTTCCCCTTCTATCCCTCATCTAAGTCATTTATGAAGATATTGAATAGTACTCAGCCTAAGAAGGAACCTTGTGGTACCCCACTGCTTATTTCCCTCCATGTAGATATAGTACCCATAAGGACTACTCACTGACTACCGTTTGTCAGCCAGTTACAAATCCATCTGGTGGTGATGCTGTCTATCCCACATTTTTCTACTGTACCAAGAAGTAGGTTGTGGTCTACTTTGTTGAATGCCTTGTTGAAATCTTAAGAATACTATGTCCGCAGCATTTCGCTGGTCTAGTAATTTAGTCACTTTGTCAAAGAATGAAATAAGTTTGGTTTGGTATGATCTATTTTTAACAAACCTGTGCTGGCTTCTAGTTATAACTTTATCTGTTTCTAGATGTTTGCAGATCTGTTTTTTGATTATTTTTTCCAGTATCTTCCCAGGTATTGATGCTAGGTTGTAGTTTCCTTTTTCCCCCTTTTTTGAAGATGGGAACCACATCAGCTCTTTTCCAATCCTCTGGTTTCCCAGTGCTCCATGATTTTTTAAAGATATAATACAATGGTTCTGAGATAACATCTGCCAGCTCCTTAAAATAATTAAAATAATTTTAATAAGGTATTTTATGCAATAATAAAAACAAATACACTATGAATTTAAAGAGAAAAAAAAAAGAAAGAGTAAGTGAATAAGTAAAAGGTAAATAGAGGAAAGAAAAGAAAAAGAAGAAAAAAATTATAAAGGATTGGCTTTTAAATCTTTATAGCAGTTAAAATAAATGTATTGCCTATCCTTCCTCTAAGGTTGCATCATAATTCACTTCCCATATTTTTCCTTTTCTAATCATCAGATTCATCTTGAGTTTTGTGTGTGTGTGTGTAAATAAAAGGGAAAAAATACTGGGAATGATCAGCGGAAAAAGGAGGAGAGGCTTCCCTATTACCCATTGGCTGGACACTGTAAAGAATGATGCACACATAACTGAAGGAATGTGAGACAGAGGGGCATGGAGAGTGTAATCAATGGAGTGGACGAGGGTTGGTCACAACTGAATGACTGATGATGACAGGAAAAAAAATTACCAGTTCAATTTTTTTGTGTTCTTAGCAAAAGTCCATAAACGGTTTCCAGTCACTAATAAATGTACTTGTTGTCTTCTTCCTAATCAAACTAGTCAGTAAGGCAATTGACAAATGTCTTACTGACTAGTTTGTTCTTGGTAAGACAGCCTACTTCTTGGTAAGACAGAGCAATTGGGATAGATAGTAGCACCACCAAATGGATTAGTAATTGGCTGACCACCTGCACTCAGCATTTAGCCCTCAACAGAGCTACATCTACATAGAGGGAAGCATGGGGTACGGTGCCTCAAGGTTCTGTATGGGGCCCAGTGCTTGTCACTATCTTCATAAATGGTCTAGATAAGGGGATAGAAGGGAAACTCATCAAATTTGCAGGCAACACCAAGCTGGTGAGAATTGTTAACACTTTGGAAGATAGACTCAAAATTCAGAAGAAACTTGACAGACTAAATGTGCCTTATCCAATAAGATGTAGTTCAGTGGTGAGAAAAGTAAGATTCTACATCAAAATGCAAAGTATAGAATAGGTGGTATTTATTTATTTATTTATTTATTTATTTATTTGTTTGTTTGTTTGTTTGTTTGTTTGTTTATTTATTTATTTATTTATTTATTTACTTGCTTGCTTGCTTGCTTGCTTGCTTACTTACTTACTTACACTTACTTACTTACTTATTTATTTATTTATTTATTTCCCACCTTTATTATTTTCACAAATAACTCAATTTAGCAAACATATCCAACACACCTTTCTCCTTCTATTTTCCCCATAACAACAACCCTGTGAGGTAAGTTGGACTGAAAGAGAGAGTACCTGGCCCAAAATGATTCAGCTGGCTTTTATGGCTAAGACGGGATTTGAACTCATGGTCATTTGCTTTCTAGCTTGGTGTCTTGACCACTAGACCAAAGTGGCTCAACAATAATAACTGTGATAGGGATCTATTGTAGGTGTCCTAGTATGAGCCATCAGTGTACTGAAGCCGCCAAAAAAGCCAATGCAGTCCTAGGCTGCATCAACAGAGGAATGACATCAAGATCACAAGAAATGATAGTAGGTTTGAAGGCTAAACTGTACAATGAATATTACGAGACCTAGGTATATCTAGCCTAATGAAGAGAACGATTAGGGATGACTTGATGGCAATTTTCCAGTATTTGAGGGGCAGTCACAGTGATAAGAGAATTGATTTATTTTCCAGAGCACCTGAAGGCAGGACGCGAAGCAAAGGGTTGAAGCTTATTAAAGAGAGATCCTACTTAGAACTAAGGAGAAATTTCCTGAGAGTGAATTAACCAATGGAACAGCTTGTCTCGCAGAATTGTGGGTGTTCCATCACTGGAGGTTTTCAAGAAAAGAATGTTCATTTGTCCAGGATGGTGTACGATTCATTCCTTGGGAAGGGGCTGGACTAGAAGACCTCCAAAGTCCCTTCCAGCCCTTTTAAGTCAATTTTGCCATTTCTTCAAGTTCCGTCATTCTTACCAACCATTCCTTCATTGTGGGTTCAGTATTTCAGAATCTTTCCATCCTTCTGTCATACATTACTCTGATTGAAATTTCTTTAAGTATAATTACACCTGAATTGTTAATCTTTAGTCTGGTGTTAAAATATTGTTGCAGAACTTGTTCTCTTTTCTTCTTCTGAAAAAAATGCATATGAGTATCTCTTGATACATTTCTTAACTTTGCGTTACATGTATTATATACATTTTATCCACTTCTGCACCGATTCTTCATCCCATTCCAAAAAATATTTGAAGCTTAAATAATTTTAGTATTTTCACTGGTTCCTCTGGTACTACTCTGAATCTTAGGCAGAATTCTTTTTCTCTTAATTCCAGTACTGCCAAGTTGTCCAAATCTTTTTCCATCACTTTACTATTTCTAGTTTTACTTTCTAAAATTTATTCTTTCTCTTGGATTTCCCTACATTCAATTCTCCACAGGTTCTTCTAGGTTTTATTTTTCATCTTTTCTTTCATTTCTTCTTTCAAGATTTACAAATCTTCAATTCTCCCTTCAAATGCAGTCTTGGACAGATTCAGATAACCTTCCCCCATTCTTCAAAATTTTTGTAATTTCTCTGAGATAATCCTCTTTTCTGGTGGTTGTTGAAACAATAGTCATTTGCAAGATAAGCAGCATATAAATTTATTCTATCTATCCATCCGTCTTGTCTGTCTGTCTGTCTAAGCTAAAAAAAATAAGTTATTTTCACAACTCCTTACAATCTGCCAAAAAAACCCCAAGGTTGGCACACAGATCATCCACCAGCCACAGGTAGCCACACAGCCTCATGCTACAGAGAATTTTGTCCATTTACTTGAATTTCATGAGACCAAAATAATCCAAGATCACGTTGTAAAATATTACCTTATTCATATTGCTGTAGCCTACACAAGAATACCCAACTCTGAACAAATATTTATTAGATATGTATCTTGCCTTTCATTCAGAATATATATATGTAGGGCACCTTCTGCCCATTTTTGTTCTTAACAACATGCCTATGAAGTAGGTAGACTAAAAGAGAATAATGAGTCAAAGTCACAAAGTAAGATTTCATGGCTGACAATGTGTTTAACCTCAGATTGAAATTCATCTTCAACCATGAAATTTGTCCGGGTGACTGTCCCAGCACTAATTTTGTTACTACACTGGTTTAGGAATATACATTACATTACTTTTATTTACAAAGAATCTTAGAAATATGTCACAGTGTTCTGCAGAATTATTGTCCCATCTATTCTTCTGTAAAGGGGTATGAATCAGAAACAATGAACAAGAATCTGCAGACATAATAATCCTAGGGATTATGAGCGTAAGCACCTGTGTTTTAGATCCAAGTCCAACCTGTCTTGTGAAAGCTTCCCAAGAGATGACATGCTGGTGGGGTCTGGTGATAATTAATGCTTTCCTGCAGGAAGAGGTGATGCTCCACCCTCTTCTTAAGAGGGCATTGCTAGATTCCACCCTATTAGATAATTTTTCCACCCTATTAGATAATTTTTATCCAGGAGAACATTGTTGAGAAGGTGGTTGAGTACCAACTCCAGAGGTTTCTGGATGAAATGGATTATCTGGATCCTTTCTGATGAGGGTTCAAGTCTGGATTTGAGATGGAAATGGCATTGGTTGCACTTTTTGGTCTCTAGTGGGATGGCGGGGATAGTGTATCCATCCTTGCTCTACTTGATCTCTTGACAGCTTTTGACACCATCTAACATAGTAACCTTCTGGAATGGCTTTGGCTTTGGCTTTGGGAGTGGGAGGTCACCGTGATGTCCTGGTCTGCTTCCTTCCTCTGTGATTTTCTGACAGTTGGTGTTGATAGGAAATGAGAGGTCTGGCCTTTGACTTCTGCTTTCCAGAATTCTGCAGGGTTTGTACTTTCTCTGCTTCTGTTTAACATGCACATGAGTTAAGCAATCCCTGACCTCCCTCTTGCAGTGCCTGGAGGCTAGAGGCTAGAGGCTAGATGGGGAGCAACAGACTGAAACTGAACCCTGGGAAGACAGAATGGTGGCAGGTTTGTGGTTCTTTGATCTGTGGAGAATTGTCATCTTTGGCACTGTCCCAGATAGATCTGATGTGTAATCTGGGGTTTTTCCTGCTCAAGGAACAGATGGCAGTTGTGGCCTGGAAGGTCATTGTGCAACCAAGGGATGTGTGTCAGTTAGTTCCATTTCCTGGACCAGCAATCCCTGCTGATGCTTACCTACACTCTAGTCACCTCTGGTCTTGTCTATTGCAATGCGCTCTATATGGGGCTGCCCTTGAAAAATATCTGGAACTTTCAGTTGGTTCAAAATGTGACAATCCACATGGTTTTGTACAAGCCTAGATTTGCATATGTGTCACCTTTTCTGTGGGAGTTTGCTTTGGCTGCTGATTTGCTGCTGGTTGCACCTTTAAAGCTCTACATGGCTCAGAACCATGTTATGTGAAGGTGTGCTGCCCCACTCATTCACACACACACCTAGCTGTGATTTAGTGAGCTTATTGATATTCTCCAGCAATTTCCTTCACCAAAAAACCCAGAACTGAATTGTCCCAATTAAGTCCAATCATGAGTAGACCAATGTTATTCCACAGAGCAATGGCCAAGAAGTCTACAAAGCACTTGAAAGTTTCTCAAACAAAATAAATCCACCAGGCAAACTTAAATCCACAACACAAGAGAGCTCATGAGTCAAGAAAAGGAGCGTTGGTCCTACCTGAACGCCTTTTCTCAGTGAGGGTTGCAGGATAGGCCAGGAATGGGTGATGACTTTGTCCTTCTGCCTGGAGACTGAGTCATAATTTTTAGCCACGCCCACATCGCCTCTCTCTCTGGCGTTGCCTCTGTCACTGACTCCAGTTATCAACGAAGTCTCTCTCTGGCGTCGCCTCTGTCACTGACTCCAGTTATCGACGAAGGCGCAGCTGTAACAAGACAAACTTATCCAGAGGTTAACTGCCCTGACCCCACCCAGCCGAATCCAGACCCTGCGGTCATACAAGGGCGGGACTGGCCTATCCTGCAACCCTCACTGAGAAAAGGCGTTCAGGTAGGACCAACGCTCCTTCTCCAGTGAGGTTGCAGGATAGTCCAGGAATGGGACATACCAAAGCCGGCAGTCCTAAGGGTGGGCCTCCGTTGGGGCTGGATCGTCCGATGCCCGGAGAACCTGCTGGAGCACTCTCCTGCCGAAAGAAGCCTCAGCTGAGGCAAATACGTCCAGCCGGTAATGCCGGATAAACGGCGTAGGCAAAGTCCAGGTGGCCGCTCTGCAGATTTCTTCCAGGGAAGCCTTTGTAGACCAGGCTGCGGAGGACGCGGTGCTCCTAGTAGAATGAGCGGTCACCCCCTGCGGCACTGGTAGAGATTGGGCGTGGTACGTGGCCGCGATACAGGCACGTATCCAACGGCCGATGGTCGACGAGGATACCTTAGACCCGAAAGAAGCTGGCTGGAAGGATACAAAGAGTGCCTCCGAACGTCTAGAGGAGGCCGTCCTCTTGATATAAACTCAGAGTGACTGGTAGAGATTGGGCGCGGTACGCTGCCGCGATACAGGCACGTATCCAATGTCCGATGGTCGACGAGGATACCTTAGACCCGAAAGAAGCTGGCTGGAAGGATACAAAAAGCGCCTCCGAACGTCTAGAGGAGGCCGTCCTCTTGATATAAACTCGGAGTGCCCTCCTCACATCCAGCGTGTGCCACTGGTGCTCCAGGGCCTGAGAAGGCCGAGGACAAAAGTTAGGCAACACAATCTCTTGGGCTTGATAGAACCACGTGTTGACCTTCGGTACAAACGAGGGATCCATCCTTAGTACAACCCTATCAGGGTAAAATTGGCAAAGGTCCTCCCTGACAGAGAGGGCAGCCAGCTCAGAAATGCGCCTGGCCGAGGTCACTGCGACCAGGAACGCCACCTTCAGAGTCAAGTTACGAAGGGTAGCCGCCCTGATAGGCTCAAAGGGTTCGACAGTCAGGGCCTGTAAGACCTTGGGCAGATCCCAGGAGGGATAACGGTGCACCACCGGTGGTCGAAGGGTGGCTACCCCCCATAGGAACCTACGTATATGGGGGTGGTGGGCAAGAGAATCTTGTCCACTGCCAGCCACCACCGTCGCCAGGGCCGCTACCTGTCTGCATAGCGTACTATGGGCGAGACCCCTGTTTAGCCCCTCTTGTAGGAAGTCCAGGACATTGTGAACGGAGGCCTGAGCGGGGACTAGCAGGTGGATGTCATACCACTTGGAGAAACTTACCCAGGTGGCGTTGTAGATCCTGTCCGTGGACGGGCACCTGGCAGCCTGCATGGTCTGAATGACCTCATCGGAGAGGCGGTCCCTCCTCAGGAGCTCCCTCTCAAGTGCCAGGCGGTCAGGTGGAGCCACTGAGGCTCCGGGTGAAGTAGGACCCCCTGGCTGAGAGAGATTTTCTCCGGAGGGATCCTCCACGGTCGAGCCACTGACAGGCTGACCAAGTGCGCAGGTGGAGCCACTGAGGCTCCGGATGGAGCAGGTCCCCCCGGCTGAGAGAGATTTTCTCTGGAGGGATTCTCCAGGGACGAGTCACGGACAGACTGACCAGGGCCGTGAACCACGGACGCCTGGGCCAGTGCGGCGCCACCAGGATGATCTCCGCTTCCTCCGCGATCAGTTTCCGGATCACTGCCGGTATTAGGGGCAGGGGAGGAAAGGCATATAACAGGCCCTCCGGCCACCGGCAACGCAGGGCGTTGGTCCCTTCGGCCCCTGGGGTCCTGAACCTCGAGTAGAATCGAGGAAGTTGGGCATTCAGGCCCGACGCAAAGAGGTCCACGGTGGGTTGGCCAAACTTGCGACAAATGTCCCAGAACAAGGCAGGATGGAGCTGCCACTCTGTGTGGTCCATAGTCAGTCTGCTTAGGCAGTCTGCTTGTACATTGTCCGAACCGGCTATATGTTCGGCTTTGATGGAGAGGAGGTTGGCTTCTGCCCAAATCCCTAAGAGGAAGGATTCGCTCATGAGGGGAAGTGAGTGGGTACCTCCTTGGCGATTAATATGGGCTTTCGCCGCTACATTATCTGTCAGGATGAGTACATGCTTTCCTCTGAGCATATCTTGAAAGTGGAGTAGGGCCAGGTGGACGGCCCGGAGCTCCAGCCAGTTAATGTTATGCTGAAGGTCTATCTGTGACCAGCGGCCTTGCGCCAATTGGTTCTGCACGTGAGCCCCCCAACCGAATTGACTGGCATCGGAGGTTAAGGTGATGTGATCAGACTCTCGAAATGAACAGCCTAGGGCGACGGCCGGAGACGACCACCATCGCAGCGATTCAAGGACCGGGTCAGGGACCGTAATTAGGTCAGGTGAGTCTGGACAGTTGGCCCGTTGGAAGGGGAGGAGGAACCATTGGAGGTTGCGGGCATGGAGTCGAGCCCAGGGAACAATACCAATGCAGGAAATCATTTTCCCTAACAAACAGGAAAGAGTGGCTATCGAAACCCTGGGGTTCTGCTGGATCTGAGCCACCAGATCAGTCAGGCTATCATGTCTTTCCTGAGAAAGGAAAACCTCCCCCAGGTTGGAGTCAATCACGGCCCCTAGGTGGACCAAACGGGTTGTTGGGACTAGATGGCTTTTGGTGCGATTTATGGAGAATCCATGGTCTTCCAAGGTCTTGATGGTAAGGGAAATAGCCTCTGACGCTTTGGCGGCAGATGAGGCTTGCACCAATATGTCATCAAGATAACACTGCAGCCTCACCGGGATGGACCACAGGTGGGCTGCCAGGGCTGCTAGAATCTTTGTGAAATATCTAGGGGCGGATGACAAACCAAAAGGGAGGGCCCTGTATTGCAGATGTTGACCCGCATAGCAGAATCTAAGGTATCTGCGATAACTGATGTTAATAGGGAGGTGAAGGTAAGCCTCAGTCAAATCAATGGAGGCTAAGAAATCCCCCGGCCTAATCCCCTCCAGGATCGACCGTAGAGAGCTCATCTTGAACCTCTTGTAGACAATGTGGAGTTAAGGGCCTTAAGGTCCAGGATCGCCCTCCACCCCCCCGAACTCTTCGGAACAATGAAGAGAATGGAGGACACTCCCTGTCTCTGCTCGGTCACGGGAACCGATTCAATGGCCCTGATGTCTAAAAGATGTTGAATGGCAGAGGCCATTAATTGCCTCTTCGTTAAATTTTTGGAGACAGGGCAGCACATGAAATGGTTCGGGGGCGGGAGAGGAACTCTAGGGAAAGACCTGAACGTAGGGCCTCAAGGACCCAAGGGTCAGCTGTTGTTTCCTCCCACATTTCTACGAAGCGGGCCAAGCGCCCTCCTATGGGGAAAGAATCACTTCTGCCTCCTAAACTGCCTCCCCCCTGCCCCTCTAAAGGGGCGTCTGACCTGAAAGGGCTGCTTGAACTTGTTGCGGGAGTCAGGTCGGTCTGCTTGATGAGCTGTTCTGCCATACTGGTACCGCTGGAACTGGTTAGCCTCCGAGTCGAAGGCACGAAAGGAATACCTGCGACCGTAAGGTGTAGATCGTTGGTCTGGTCTCTGGGAGGATGAAGGTAGGACCTTCCTCTTATCTTTGTTTTCCACGAGTAATGGTTCCAGTGGAGCCCCGAATAGCTTCCCCCCCGAATAGGGGGCAGATGCGAGTCGCCATTTCGTCTTGATGTCAGCGGGCCACTGACGCAGCCACAGGAGCCTCCTAGATGTGTCTGAGGCGGCTAACGCCCTGGAAGCATATTTGGCTGCATCCAGGGTGGCGTCAGAAGAATACTGCACCGCGGCAACCAATTTGTTGAGATCCTGATGTAATCTGGCCTCCTGGGGCAAGATCTTAGCTTGCAATTGTCGTAACCACAGTAATGTGGTACGATTAAAAAAGGAGGCCGCCGTAGAGGCCTTGACTGCCCAGGCGGCTGCTAGGTGGGCTTTCCTGAGGGAAAGTTCGGATTTTTTGTCCTCTGCCCTTAAGTTTTCAGCCGCATCCCCAGAGGGATAAGGTGAAGGAGATGAAAGCGCCACAATAGGATCATCAATGGTGGGCAGAGACAGAGGTTCTGCTAGGGATGGGCCGACATGGTACAGCTTTTTGTCGCTAAAGCTGGGTGTTGGAAGAACCCCGGGCTGTAGCCATTGGTTCTGGACCACATTCAGGAACAATTTAGGAACTGGAATGTAGTCCTGTTCGGCCACCGGTGCAGAAAATAGTCCGGGGTCTGGACCCTGTGGAGCCCTTTGAGGGGGGTTGAAATCAGTGCCAATCTGGGCGGTGGCCCGTGCCTTATGCAGGAGTGGCATGAACAATGCCAGAAGAAAAAGGCCTGAGAAGGCCGGAGGGTCTGGCAAAAAAGTCTCATCGTCATCTGAGAGGGCCAAATCAGCTTGGACCTCCTCTCCTAATAAGGATTCAGCCAAATCTCCTAAGAAACAACGAGACTGTTGCACAGCCTGTGATGAACATTCCTGACTGGGAACCTGCTGAGAGGAAGAAGGAATTCCCTCCTTGCGCCCAAAGGTAGGAAACTGTTGGCGTTGCCAAACTGCCTCAATGCTTCTGGAGACAGCTTCAGAAATAAAATCCTTCACCTTGCCAGGAATGTCTAATTCCTCCTCCTCCTCCTCCTCATCCCTGGGGCAGAGACCAGCTGCCATAGGCGTAAAGGTAGCCTCAGGGGGGGCCCTAACAGGGATGGTAGGTGCTTGCCACCTCAGAGGGGCTGAGCAGGCAAAGGGGTCTTCAAAGGATTCAGCACTGGGAAGCAAGGCTGGTGAAGGATTAAGCTCAGCAGCTCCCTTTGCTGTCTGAGGAGCTAAATTAACATTGGAGACAGGGTGGGAGGAGGAAGCCTCTGATTGGCTGTTAACTGACAGCTCTGAGGCTCTTAACTTTTCTGCTTTAGAAATTTGCTTTTCAAGTGCCTTGAGTCTCCTTGCCTCTAGTTTCTGCTCTGATTTAGAGCTGTGTAATTTAGAGGTCTTCTCCCCAGCCTGTCTGGTCATCTCATTGCCCCTAGTAGCTCCATTATGAGCCTCATGATTCTGACCGGAGCCTCTCAGCTGAGAGGAGGAATGTCGGGCCGCCATTTTGAAAGCAATTAACTGGCTGGTGACAGGACTGATTGCCTCTGAGGTAAAAGCTTGCTGATTACAGTCAAGGGTGGATTGAGGCGGCAGCTCCGATTAATACTGGTTTGGCCAGCCCAGATAACAAGCCCCAAGTGCTCTCTCTCCTCAGTGCTGCTCAGAATGAAATAGAGTTACTAGACCCGAGGCAGCAGGCTCGCTAGAGGGGACACGAGGCAAACGGCTGACAGGCGAACGAAAGCAATTTCTGCTTTAGTACGGGCGGCGGCTGGGGCGGACCCAGGGGAGCCTGCTCCGGAGCTCGCTGAGGGAGAGTGAAGCGATCAGCGAGGAAGAGGCCGGAAAAACAAAAGGCTCTGTGCGGGCGGCATCTGGGGCGGACCCAGGGAAGCCTGCTCCAACGAAAATATGGGCGATCAAAGGCTGAGGCGGGCAAAGCGGCTCCTTTACGGGCGGCGGCTGGGGCGGACCCAGGGTAGCCTGCTCCTGTTTCAACCCTCAATTTAATGGCCGATATTACGGTCCGAAACCCCGCTGGGGCAGCCTAAGCCCGGCAGGCGCCATCCAGCGCTTAGCGCCAAATTCAAACCTGTGCTATGACAGATGGCTCCAATAACAGTGTTGTAGGTTGCTGGAAAAACCTGAATGGAAAAATGACTCTTCTTCTGCCTAGAGGTAAACAGCCACTAAGCGAAGCGTCTCTCTCTGGCGAGGACTGAGTCGATAACTGGAGTCAGTGACAGAGGCAACGCCAGAGAGAGAGGCGATGTGGGCGTGGCTAAAAATTATGACTCAGTCTCCAGGCAGAAGGACAAAGTCATCACCCATTCCTGGACTATCCTGCAACCTCACTGGAGAAGTCCAGAGTTTCCAAGGCACAATACAAGTCAAGGCACAGTGTCAGTGCAAAGCGTTGCAGTAATTACAACCAGAAAACATACAGCTAGGAAACAAACACGTTGTTCCCAGCAATGCCTCCCTCTGTCTGCAGTGCTAAATAGCCAGCTTTTTGTTGTCGCCATCAAAAAGGGCGAGGCTTTCTTTTCTCAAGTAGTCTGGTTGATATTCTCTGGTCCTGCCTTTTCTCTGCCCTACATGTTCTTGGATGAGGTGCAGAAGGCAGTTCCTACTCCTCACTGGCTATCTGCAACTGCATGCTTTCCCCAGGTGGAGCCTCAGTCAAATCCCAGATGGCTGTTCGGAGCTATCAATTAACTCAGCTTTTGATGTGCGAAGAACTGGTTCATCTTCCCCCAGCTGACATCTAGAGAGGTATCTAGGGAATCATCCTGGGGAGTCATCACAGAAGGACCATTCTTCTCCAGTCAGATCTACTTGAGCCATCAAAGCGGGGAGGCAGGGAACGCTATGGGGCCCCTCTCCTAAGGAAGTCCATCTGGTGGGTCCAAGAAGAAGGGCCTTTTCCATTATGGTTCCCTCCCTGTGGAACATCATCCATGTAGGGATAAGATTGGCCCCTACTTTAACACTCTTTCACAACACCATGAAGACATGGTTAACTGGCCTGGAGACCCCAGAGTGATATGGAGCCCATCAAGTGGTTTGTTTGATTGTTGTTGCTGGGGGGGGGGCAGAGTGTTACTGATTTTTGTATTTTTGTATTGGGATTTTATCCTTGGAAGCTGCTTGGAGTCACTGGGAGTGAATTGGGTGGCCATATAAATTTTCTAAATAAATAAATACAATTGTTCAGGATGCCAGCTATTGACACATTGATCAGAAATTGATCTGGTTACTGTGAGTGTTAATGGTAATGTCCTTCATCTTCAAATCATGAGCACCAAGTCTAGCATGTGCTTCCTATGTGAATCGGGGCTGAAACCACAATTTCCTTAGGCCCACCATATTCCATCCTGGAGCAAGAAGGTTGAAATGCATCTAACACTAAAAGTTTGAAAACACTACCACAGGCTCTGCTGTGAGATAAAGGAGCTCAGGCATGATTTATCAGAGTTTGTTGCATAAAAATAAAAAAACAGAAGCACACACAGATGACTGATTCAGCTGGATTCAATAATTTCTTTATAAACATAATAATATATATACAATACCACAAGCAGATTATTTCTTCAAGTAAACACATGCAGGAGTTAGCTTCATTTCAGTAGAGTGTACAAGCACAGAGAGGACAAAGAGCAGAGTGGAATAAGTGGACTGGAACCACGCCCAGCCTTTTGCTAAGTTTCAGTTTTGATCCTCTGCACAGATTTAGAAGTGGTTAGCTCCCATTGACTGACTCAGTTGCTATGCCTATTCATTGGCTAACCTTGTTAACATAGCTCTCCCAGTCATGAATATTCTAACATGATTTCGGCTAGACAGCAGGCTAGGTGATACACCAAAGCGAGCCCTAATTTGTCCCTGCAGCTCTGAATAAAGCCATTTACATTTGATCACTGTCAGATCCCAAAGGGTGATCGTGCCATTCAGTTGAGAGAAGGGGGGGCCTTAGGTTTGATTTATTAGCATTGCCTGTGTCAATGGACGATTTACAATCCATGCCCAGGCGCCAAACATCCTGAGATCACTTTTGGAGAAGGTTTATGAGGGGCAATGTGGGATGTTTCACTTCAATGGATAACAGAAGATGGTCAGAGAAATGTATGTTTATCCGGTTCCCAGAGCAGTTGATAAAGAAAACATTTTCACACTTGTGTATTGGCTAGAATCTGCATTCTGGCTAATGGGAGGGGGCTCTACTGCGTTAACTCTACCTGCTTTGCCTAAGGGTATTCAGACGTTGCTTTGAATGGAATGCTTTCACTTCTGCTTAATAAAAGATCCTGTTGAACTACATTGGCTCAGAATTTCTCGCTTTCATCCGGTTCCCAGAGCAGTTGATAAAGAAAACATTTTCACACTTGTGTATTGGCTAGAATCTGCATTCTGGCTAATGGGAGGGGTCTCTACTGCTTTAACTCTACCTGCGTTGCCTAAGGGTATTCAGACGTTGCTTTGAATGGAATGCTTTCACTTCTGCTTAATAAAAGATCCTTTTGAACTACATTGGCTCAGAAGTTCTCGCTTTCTTAAGTTAGACG
>QLTV01001318.1:845150-865910 GCA_003457575.1 Thermophis baileyi | reverse complement strand
TCTCTCTCTCTCTGTGTGTGTCTCTCTCTCTCTCTCTCTCTCTCTCTCTCTCTCTGTGTCTCTCTCTCTCTCGTTCTCTCTCTGTCTCCCTCTGTCTCTGTCTCCCTCCCTCCCTTTCACCTCTCCCCCTTTCCTCTCTCTCTCTCCCTATCTCTCTCTTTCTCTCTCTCATCTCTCTTTCTCTCCCTCTCTCCCTCTCTCTCCCTCCCTCTCTCTCATCTCTCTTTCTCTCTCTCATCTCTCTCTCTCCCTATCTCTCTTTCTCATCTCTCTCTATGTCTCTCTGTCTCTCTCTGTCTCTTTCTTTCTCTCTTTTTTCTTTCTTTTTCTCTTTTTCTTTCTCTCTCTCGCTCTCTCCCTCCCTCCCTCTCCCCCACTCCCCACACCCACTCCCCAACCCACACACCCATGGAATAACTAAAGAAATTCAGCCACGTTCTCTCTGTCTCTGGAAAGATACAAAAATAAACCTTGGGTTGCAAAAGGAGTGACTGTAAGGCTATTCCATCACAGCGCCATGAGGTTGCTGCCTTAGATTGCTGCATGCACTTCAGAGAAGCATCATCCCAAGCAGCTTCACACTCACACAGGCATGCATATGCAACTTGGTCCAAAGTGGCCAGAAAATATAACCCTGGGCTCCCTCAAAGATGCTGGGCAGGCAAAGTACAGGACGAACCCCCCCCATCACCAAGGCAGCGTCTGCTGAATCCTTGCAAAACTGGGCAAAGGCGTAGAGATGGGAGCAGACAGAGCCGAATCGAGCCGAATCTGTCTCTCTCGCTCTGTCTCTCTCGCTGCCCGACTGCAGCAGGAAACAGCGGGAGGCTACTTCCAGCTTTGTTGGTGCTAGACGCGCGACCTGTGTCCGCCCTGAGAGAGAAAGAGTTGCCAGGGGCGAGTGGGACAGGGAATGGGCTCCAGGAGGAGAAGTGGACCCAGTCTCCCCCACTGTGAAGAGCGCTTTCACTGTGCTGCGCAAGGTGCTGCGAGAGCAGCGGGCAAGCCATGGAGGGGGTATTGGGTCTTCCCCCACCCTACGGCAAAAGGAAAGCCAGCCAGGTTTCTCTTCCTAGAATCCCCCCCTACCCTTTCCCCTGCTCCCTTCCCCCTACCCCCCACTCAAATCCAATTCGGGAGCAGCGTGCGCTGGAATCGCGTGATGGGGCGACGTGGGAGCACGCCTTCTGACCCTCTGGCTCTTGGCTTGCAACTCTCTGTGCTCCTCCAGGCCCGGCTTGCTGAGGAGGGGGGAGCAGCCCTGATGCCTCTGCTGCCCACCCATGGCCCCAGCCATCACTGCCCGACTTCCTCAAAGGCGCGCCGCATTTCAAAGGCGGCAGCTCGCATTGGAGGTGTTGAACAGTGGGACAGCTGCGAGAGCTGGGCCAGGCCTCTTCACCATCCAATGGGGGCACTTCTGCCTGGCCAGCCCCCCCGCTGGGCTTTTGTGCGCAGCACTTGGCTGGGGGAGGGGAGCGCTTTCCCACACCACCCCCTTCTTTCTCTTGGCCTCGCTGATGAGGGAGGAGGAAGGCCAGGCTTGGGGGATGGTCCCCACCCCACAAGATCCACCCCCACGCGTCTCTCCCAGCCCTCTTTGCTGATGGCAACAGCAAATGTACCGTGACGAAGACGGAATGCTGTTGCCGCGCAAAGGCAAATACAGGGGCGCTTCGCTCCCACACCAAGGCTCTGCCCATCACCGCCGCCGTGACAGGGCGACAGCTCTTTCATCCTTCTGCTGCGACAGGGCCACAGGGAGCCACAGCAGAGGGGTGAAAGAGCTGCATGCGGCTCTAGAGCCGCGGGTTGCCAACACCCGTGCTAGGAGAAGAGCATGAGGTTGCCATGAGGCCGGTTGCTTCTACAAGAAAGCTGAGCCTCATATATCATTGGCCTAACTCCTCTGCAAAAAATATAAAGGTAAATTGGATGCTGCTGGCCCCTGGAATTGAATGAATAGTGGGCTGAATCCTGCAAGTTCTTTGGTTGGCTGGATTTGAAGTAAGCCTCAACCTATAGGCTGTAACTGCTCTCCATGTATCAGCCACTTCTGCTGACCAGATTTAGGCTCCATTGCCTGGCTGAATAGTGAGCTTGGGAGCAGGACAAGGCTTAGAGAATCCTGAGGGACAGAGGAAGCCTTGGGAAGCCAGATGTGAAATAGGCCTTGGCCTATAGGCTGTAACTGCCTTTCATGTGCTTGTTGCTTCTGTTGACTGGCTTCAGGCTTAGGCCTGTGGAACTCTGAGGGCTAGGAAGCAGAGCACTGGGTGCCTCAGAGATGAGGAAGCCTTGGGAGGCCCAGAGAGGTTTGCAGGAGTGTGGTAGGGTCTGGGTATGTGGTAGGCCTCCAAGGGCCTCCCCCACCCCTGTAGCACCCCATGTTCCACCTAATGACCCACACATTTGTTTAATGATTGCATTGGGGAGAGCAAGAATAAGGGGTTGTTAAATGAGTTGCTTCACTTAACAGCCATCGTGACATGTGACTGTAATGGGCAGGTTCCATTATAGTCATAAATTGAGGACTACCTGTATATTTAAAAAGGTCACATTGTAGAAGATGCACATATTTACATAATAAATATCAGTGTATGCTTTGGTTTGATTAATGGATTTTTTTCTTAGAGTGAACAAAGGTATTGCCAGAGAATATGACTTTAACCATTAAAAGGATTTGCCAGACTTATTTAATACAAATATTCTTTTTGCTGAATCTTAATTTTCTTGCTAAAATCCAACAACTATCCATGCAGATTGAGAGTCATTATTTATTACTTGTTAAATTTATTTGCCACCTACTTCACCATGAGGCTATTCTAGGTGGCTTACAACAATAAAAGGAAGAAATGAAAAGAGTGTAAACAGAACAATAAAGTAAACAATGAAAAATGAAATTGAAGAGAATGTTTGAACAATGTAGCTTATGACTACTATATTGAAAAATCATCTTTGGGTTCTAATCAAGGATGCAGCAAATAATTGGAAAGTAAATCACATAATACTTGAATAATGGCAATTAGTTTAATGTACATTTTTCAGAATGTACATTCTCTCTAATGTTTATCTCTCTAATGTAAAGGCAGATCACAGCAGATGACACTATGTAGCTGGTCTGAAAAAAAAAAAGAAAAGGTTGGTTAAATGGATGGGAATTCTTTGAAAATCCCATAGTTGTAACTGAGGGGTGTCAAACTTGCATCGTCACGGCGGCATCACGTGACATATTGGGACTTTTCCCCCCTTCACTAAACTGGGCGTGGGCATGGCCAGCGTGTGACGCATCCAGCCCGCGGGCAGGGAGTTTGACCCCTGTTGTAAGTGAACTGAGTAATTGAAAAAGGGATTACAAAAAAAGAAGAAGCATGGAGCTTGATTATTTGAGGGACTAACTCACCCAGTGACATCTAACCATCCCATATGGGCCAGCAGAAAACGCTTTTTGTAGGTCCCATCTACAGAGTATTATCTCAAAAAGCGGGTAAATGTACTGTTTGTGAATGATAGTGGTCTCCTGATGACTAAATTAACATGGTGGTGTTTTAATGTTTTGTTTATGTGATGGTTTCATTCTGATTTTTTTGGTATTATTTATGTTTTAATTGTAAGCTATCCAGAGTCACAAATGTAAGATTTGTGTATTTACTTCCTTTAAGGAAGTAAATGCTAAGCACCCTTGGATCATTGTCAAGAAAACCTGATATGTATATTTTGTCATCAGTGATCAACCTTGACTTGAGGCAGTCTTTTCTTTATAATGTTATAAGTTCTGAAAATTACAGGTTGTTGAACACAAATACATAAAAGTTACTAAAACTAAAGGAAAAGAGTAGTCTATCTTAGATAAGACTTAATGATCTAGGTTTCTAACATTAGGAAAATAGGAAGCATTGCCAATGAGAGATTAGAACATTATTTGGAATTTTTTGCAGATTGTACATACAATGGAAGGTGTCTATATAAAGGAAGGTGAAGTTAAAGAAAGTAAAGAAGAGGAGGAGGAAGAAGAACTATCTGTAAATAACATTACATACTGTTTAAATAGGCCTCATTTTACCATGAGTGATGTTGGTTTTAGACTAAACACAAATTAATGAGCTGTAACAAAAGATGTAATACAGGTAGTTCTTGTTTAACTATCACAATTGAGACCAGTAACTTGGTCATTAAGTGAAGTGGATGCTAAGTGAAACCACACTTTTGCTTATGATGTTATTTGATCTTTCCTTTGTTTTATCTGCAAAGGTTATAAGTTAGAGAATTGGTGGCAAAAATACTTTTTCATCACTATTGAATGGTCACTATTAAATAGTCAGTTGTTAAATGAGGACCAGTAATAGTTTGTTCTGAATTATTGTGAAATTATGTGTAACTACTATTAATGTTAAGTTCCTTGACTTTGACCACTTACGATCTAAATTCTGGGCTCTATTGTGCTCATAAGTTGAAAACTACCTGTACTGCCATAGGCTATGTGAGGGTATTCTTGAAGACAACTCAGAAGCTATAACTGGTGTAGAATATAGCAACCAGTTTTCTGACTGGTTTAGCAGTATAATACTTGTTCTACAGGAACTGTATATGTTACCAGTAGAACTCTATTTCAAGCTTCAAGTGAATGTTTATAAAACATCTTAGATTGGATCCCTATTATCAGCAGGATTGTTTTCTTCATGTAAAATCTACCTATATGTGCTAAGTGAGATGATTCTTTGCTAGCTGCCTAAAAAAAATCAGGTGGTCTGGAGTCCAGTGGTGAAATCCATTTTTTTTACTACCGGTTCTGTGGGCGTGGCTTGGTGGGCGTGGTGTGGCTTGGTGGGCGTGGCTTGGTTGGTGTGGCAGGGGAAGGATACTGCAAAATCTCCATTCCCACCCCACTCCAGGGGAAGGATACTGCAAAATCCCCATTCCCACCCCACTCTGGGGCCAGCCAGAGGTGGTATTTGCCGGTTCTCCGAACTACTCAAAAATTTCCGCTACCGGTTCTCCAGAACCTGTCAGAACCTGCTGGATTTCACCCCTGCTGGAGTCTAGAAATTAAGCTCATCAGCCCCTATGAAGCAATTTCCCTCTAAGTTTAATAATATCTTTACTTTGATGATGTTCCAGAAAGTGATGAAAATAGTTTTTATTAAGGGCATTTTAACTTGTATGATGGCAGCTGTGCTTTTATTTATACTTTTTATATATTCTATTTATTATGTGGCTTTAGAATAGATTTTTGATTTTATTATTGTTTTATCTGTTGTAAAGCCTCTAGAATCAAAGGAATATACAACATATAAATTTTAGTAAATAAACAGAGTGCCAGTTTGTTCACTGGAACCTACCATTTCAATTTACATAGGGTAGTATCCTAGCTAATATTTTCATTCTTAATTTATATAAGTAAATGCTGTCATTACTTCATGTAAATGATAAAACTTGTAAATTAATTTTAAAAATAAGAGTTGTAATAAGATTATTACAAATCTCAGAAATAGTTTTCCCTAGCAATATTTCTAAAATAAAGATACTGTATGTATATTTTTCTCATTGGAAGGAAGATTATGAAGATATGACTTCTTTCCTGATATGTTGTTCACAACTTAGGACACAATTGGAAAATGCACTTCGTGAAGAAAAGCAAGTATGTATAATGTTTATTGTACTGCATAAGCGTAAAATTTTATTTACTGTTAATTGTCATGTTTTGTTATACTTGAAAAAATTCAGCTATAGTGGGTATAATAATTACCACTTTCTTTGGAAATTTAGAATAGATGTGGAAAGATGCTTCTCTGCCTTTAAAGGCATAGCTGCCTAAAAATTCAGTTATATCAAGGACAATTTCACTGCTACACAACTGTCATCAGTTGTATTTTTGCTAGCTGTAGGCTCTAAAATGAGCAGCCTTCTGTTTCAATAAAGTGGTAAGCACATGGTAAATCCCCTCCTCCATTTCAAAAATACAAAGATCAACCTAGCAAAAAAATCTAGTAACAGTCCTGTACATAAGTTCAGATAAGGAGGCATGATTTGGAAAGCTAAACATTTCTCACTTTATTATTTTGTATTTAAATTGTTATATAATAAAATTGATGGTGATTTATAATATATATTTTCTTTCTTAGATATTAGAGTCGTTGCTTAAGGTAAGAAACTTTTGATATGTATCTTTAAAATATATTTTATTTTGTAAAAATGTAATCTGTTAATATCTAATTTTATTTTATTTTATGTTTTTCTGAAGTGGTTTGAAAAGGAGGTCCATGAGATGGAAGAGGTAAACCTAGAATTTTGATTGTTAAGGTCTAACACAAACTATTTAGAAATATGTGGTAATCATGTGAATTGTTTCTCTATATATTCTGCTGTTTCTTCTTTATATTTTAGAATATAAATAAAAGGACACAATATAAGGCTTAGCCTTTCTTACTTGAGCAGGTACAACAGACATTCGGGATTAATCTTAATATAATTAAAAGTGTTTCTATAATAATAGCTAATACCAATATATGAAAAGTTCTCAAAACAAAAAAGATCTTTGTATTATTTTCATTGAAATCTTTTGCAATTATTTTCTGTTCGATACTGGCCAAATTCAGTTTTTTTCTTTCATTCAATTGCGTTCAATTCTCAGAGAGGGCAAAATAAATTTGAATATTCCCAGATTCCATCATTGAAAGATGGAGGTTGAAATCCCCCAACAATAGTAGTTGATACTCCAACACTAATTGAATGATGAGATCAGGAAGGGATTCCTAATATGTCCCTGCATTCCAGCATGAGATGCAAGTATTCACAACTGAATACTGGTTTATATGCAAAATTATCAACCTTCCCCTTCCCAACCTTGGCTGCTGTAGGATCTTAGACCCAGGAAATCAAATCTTTGTAAGGATCATATCCTTCTTCTCACCCAATTAGATTTCAAGAATATGCCAGGTTAATCTACTCACCTACTATTAGGTTGTAAATGAATGCACATGGCTTTATTACACACAGATCTAACATTTACTGGCAGTAGACTGAGATCAAGATCTCCAGGAATATTTTATTTTAGTTCCTGAAAGTGGGATCAGCAACAAATTGTGGGCATCTCTTTTCTTTCAAATCCACCATCCTTGTCCCTTGATTCATGGCCCTCAAAACAATTTCTTAGTATTTGGCTACAATTCACTGAAGCTCCCAGTGACCACACTAATTTCAAGCATACTTTCCACAACCCTGGACCATCTTCCACTCTTCCACTTATTAGAGCTACTCTAGCTAGTACATCAGCTCTTCTTTCCACTGTTATACATAAACCACATATTCCCAGAGACTTAATAATGTTCTTCGCCATCATATATTTATGTGCCTCTTCATTACTCCAGTGTCCCTTTCTCAGTAATAACCCCATAAAAAATCTTTTTACTTTTCCCACCTATCACTTCTTGCTGCTCCTGTCTCCCATTGAGGGGGAGAATACAACACTTGGGTCTAAGTTGCAATTGTAATGACCAAACAGACATGAACAAATTCAGATAGAAATTTCTCTCCAGGATTTTTCTACACCTACAGCATGGAAAATACACTACATTATGCTGGAGCATCCAAAGTTGCTCTGTCCTGCTTCAAGCCATCACCAAAGGATCCCCAAACTGACAACCTTCTTGCATGTAGTTTGATTTATCACAATTGTAGTGATAGTACCTTTTCCAACTGCAGTGGGATACTCTGGTGGTCTCCATTATCCCACCTCGATTGGCTATTACAGTAGAAAACAATCACATTCCATAAAAATAACCACCTGTTTTTTATCCAGCTTGGCATATCCTGGCTCTCAATTGAAGCCATTCTAAAATAACATTTTCCCACTTCATGTCTGTCTCCTTCTCATTATCAGTAAAGTATATTTTCTAGTTCATTTTAAGAAATTGGTCTATTTATGCTTAGTGGGTTGATAGGTGGTTTATTAAAATGCATTAATTTTCCTTTCAGTTAAATGCAATATTTTAATTATTATTATACATAATTAAAAGTATGAAAGTTTGCTTTTACATTATAAGTAGTCCTTGACTTATGACCACAGTTGAGCCCAACATTTCTGTAGCTAAGTGAGACATTTGTTAAGTGAGTTTTGCTCCATTTTATGACCTTTTTTGCCACAGTTAAGTGAATCACTGCAGTTGTTAAGTTAGTAACATGGTTGTTAAATGAATCTGGCTTCTCTATTGACTTTGCTTGTCAGAAGGTTGCAAAATGTGATCACATGGTCCTGGGACACTGCAACTGTTATAAATATGAGTCAGTTGCCAAGCTTCTGAATTTAGATCACATGATCATGGGGATGTTGCAATGGTCGTAAGTATGAAAAGCAGTCATAAATCACTTTTTTTCAGTGCTGTTGTAGTTTCTAACAGTCACTAAACAAACAGTTGTACATCGAGGACTACCTTTATATGTTTTAAAATGCTTAATATCGTATAGACAGTTCTGCTATAATGATGTACAAAGTACATTATTTGAAACAGTGAATGTGGTGCTTCTTTCGAGCTAATTGAGAAAATCTCTGTTAATATACATCAGATTATATTAATATTTTGTTATCTAACTATATTTCAGTTAGGTGAGGAAGAAATTATCCCAGACTGGCAAATTCCTCTGGCAGATAAAAGCATAACAAATAATATCAATCAGTTACTGAATCGCATTCAAAGACTTGAAGAACTAAAAGGCCGTGTTCAAGAACTACCCAAACTTATTCAGTTTTCTATACCTAAACAGTAAGAATACCATGAAACAGAGTTATGTTTAAGAAATTATGATATCAATAATATAAAATAAGTTTATTATGAAGATAAAGTTATAAAAATTATTAAAAATAAACATTATATAGAAAATACAATATTTTGTTTACTAGGCACTGCCACAGTATATTTCCTTCATAATTTAATTGTATAATTATATTAAATTTTCTTTAATAAATAAATGCCTAATATAAATTGTTTTGTTCATTGTTTCTCTGACTTCTACAAGTAATAGGGAAATTAAAGGGAAGCACTGTTCTCTGCAAGAATTAAAAGACCAATGATGCATAGTTTGCAGGGTTTTTTTTTTTTACTAGATGTTGCTGAGGACATATGTAGAAGGCAATGATAGTAGTAATACATTCTCTATATGACCTATCCCAAGTGCGCACGCGCACGCATACACACACACACACAAGTTGTAATTACTTTATTGAGGCATTGCAAGCCCCTAACATTATTCCCCATGTCCCATCACAAGAAAGGTAAAGTCGCAATAAGTCTGAGTTTGCAAAATCAAGAGACGAAGTGAAAGGCAAATGTAAAGTCCGAGGGCAAGGCACAAGTCCACAGGTTCACACACGAAGTCCAAAGTTCAGGCACAGTCCAAAGTCCAACTGCAATAACTAAAGCCAAGGTCCAAGTTCAGAATCCAAGCCAAATCCAAGGTCCAATCACAAGGTCACCAAACAAGGCATAGGTCCGGAATCATGAAAGCAGGAATCAAAAAGTTGGAGTACAAGCACTGCAGGAAACAGGTGGTTGTTTCCTACATTGCTTTGCTCCACCTACCAGTTACTGTAAGTAGCCACCAGCCAGTGCAGCTCATTAGGAGGGGTGTGGCCGCCTCTTTTCAAGTAGCCTTGCCAACCACTGCTATGCCTCCCTCCTTTTGCCCCTGCATGGCCTGGGATCTGTGAAGGAGGCAGTTCCTCATCCCCACTAACCGACTGCAGCTGCATCCCTTCTCCGCCTTGTGCTTCTCACTGGTCATCTGAGGTTCCTGGCTGCAGCTGCATCTTTTCTCTCTCCTTTTCAGCCAGGTTCATCCAATTGCCCTCTGACAGCATTTCCGAAGTTCCTGGCCTCTCTTCCTCCTCTTGCCAATCCACTCCTGGTACAGAGCCCCTGCATCTTCCTGATTGTGCTGTCCTACTCACTCACACACACATACATGTAACCATAATTTAGTGGGTTTACACAAGCAGACTAATGCTAGTCCACAGAGCAATGGCCAATGAGTCCACAAGGCACTTGAAAGTTTCCCAATCAAAATTAACCCACCAGGCAAAATTAAATCCACAATAAAAGAGGGTTCATGAGGCAAGAAAGGTTCAGAGTTCACAAGGCACAATCTGAGTAAAGGCACAGTGTCAATCTAAAGCAAGGCAGGAATCACAATGACCAGAAAACACACATCTAGGAAATGAACACATTCCCAGCATCGCCTCCATCTGTCTGCTGTGCTAAATAGCCAGCTTTTGGTGCAGCCCATCAAGAAGGGTGAGGCTTTTTCCTTGCGAGTAATCTGGCTGACTTTCACTGCTCCTGCCTTTTCTCTGCGTACATGTTCTTGGATTAGGTGCAGAAGGCTGTTCCTCTTCCTCATCCCTGACTGGCTGTAGCTGCATGCTTTCTCCATCTGATGCCTCAGGGCTATCCTGCTGTAGCTGTGCTTCAGCCAAATCACTCTCAGGCGGTTGCTTGGAGCTATTGACCAATTCCCCTTCTGATGTGCCAGGAACTGGTTCATCCTCCCCCAAGCTGACATCTGAAGAGATATCTGGGGAAGCATCTGGGAGAGGCATCACACTGATGCTGCACCATGCCCCACTCTGAAGTCCTGAGACCCAGTTTTCCCTGCTCTGAGCACAGCATAGCATAGTATATATAGAAGTGATGGCTAACCTTTTTGTTGTCGCGTGCCGAAAGCGTATGCATGCACGCGTGATAGCGTGTGTGTGCCCTTGCACCCATAATACAATGCGTGCACAACCCCCCTGCGTGCCCCGCCCCTTGCGCATGCACGTATGACCCTCTGCATTCCCCCTGCCCCCCTGCGCATGTGCATGTGACCCCCTGTGCTCCCCCACACCCCATTTTGGGCCTGCAGCCTCCTGGGAGCAAAAGCAGGCTGCGGGAGGGGGGGAGACGCCGCACCCCCCTGCACCCCGTTTTGGGCCTAGTAGGCCTCCCTGCACTTATAACCCATAATGCAATGCGCGCGTGACCCCCCCGTGTGCCCCGCCTACCCGCACATGTGTACGTGACTCCCCGTGCTCCCCCCGTCCCTCCACATGCACGTGCATCTCCCGCATGCACCCTGCCCCCCACGCATGCGTGGCAGAGACCCAAAAATCAGCTGGCTGGTGGGAGGCATGCGCGCATGCACAGTGGAGGAGAGCTGGGGCGGCGGCTCACGTGTCCGCAGAGAGGGTTCTGCGTGTCACCTGTGGCACCCGTGCCATAGGTTCGCCATCATGGATATATAGCATAGTATGTATACTATAATACATACAGCAAATAATTCAAAAGTGATTTATAAAGTAACTCATATCCCAGAATTGAAAATAATTTGTGTAGCAACAGTGTGATGATTAATAATTTTGACTGTATTCTGAGCTTATTTTTAACAGCACCATTAATACCCAACAATCTGCAGTGGTTTTACCATCACTAGCTATATATTGCCTGCATATGGGTACACCCAGCTCAGGCAGGTTGCCACAAGGCTTGTATGGTTTCCCCCAAGATTTAAAGATGCACAGCGCTAATCAGTAGTTAGAGTCACAGTTGAGATAATACTCTGTCTTAAAATAATCACAAATATTCAGACATTTTCTCCTGTGCTTGTTCTTTCTCTTACAATTACTCCTGCCCTGATTCCCACAGATAATTAATTCCCTCAATATCACTAAATAGTCTATACTAAATAGTATTTTCTGCATAGGTTTGCTGCCACATCTGGCCCTTTAGTTGTCTCTATTCAGCCCATGGCGGCAGCAATGTCAGCAATAGGGTAGTGGAGGCGGTGATGGGATAGTGTCAGTGGGGAGGGAGAAGGGCGTTGGTAGCTCTCCACAGCAGTCCCACTTTCTCATATGGCCCCTTTGGAAAAATTAATTGCCCACCCATGCTATAAACCAATTATATAAATTTTCACTATGACAGTATAGGGCCAACAACTTACTCTAATGCTCTAAGTCAGGGGTGTCAAACTTGCGGTCTACGGGCCGGATGCGTCACATGCTGGCGATGCCCACCCCCATTTAGCAAAGGGGAAAAAGTCATGATAAGTCACATGACAACAACATGACGCTGTGAGTTTGACACCCCTTCTTTAAGTCAAAGGTTGTCAACTTTTTAGGTAGTGCAGGCAAGGCAGGCACATAAAGCATGAGTACTAGCATTGCCTTTATTGAAGTTTACAGTAACAGAATATTTGGAATTTAGAAGAGGTAGTTTTTTATGGCTCTTCTAAACAATAGCAGAGTGCGGGCTGTTTGGATCTCAAGGGAAAATTCATTCTAGAGTGCAGGCCCCTCTACAGAGAAGAACTATTCACTGATCTGTCAATTATCCAGTGAACTTCCAATGCTGAAATGAGCGTTTCAGATTTTATTTCTAGTATTCCAGCTCTCTAATTTTCATATTGACTCTCAGTTTTCATTATTCTGAGTATTATATTTTGTGACATAATTATTTTTGAAAACAACACTAGAAGGTAATGATTTTTTAATGAAGTAATGTCAAAAATAACAGGAATTACCCAAAGTTTTGTATATAATGTAAGCACTATTTAACCCCTTTGTTATTTGGTGTTTGTTCTTATTTGATATTTGTTCTTAAAGCACTGAAGATGAATAATGTCTTTTACATAATATATATTCAAATTATCATTAACCCATTATATTATATTATATTACTTATGTAATAGGTAATTAATATTACTTATTATAATACTTATGGTATTATATTAGCAAAATAGGATTTTGTACTTTTAACATAAACTGTGACATGTAAAAATTATGTTTAGAACTTTGCTAAATGGACACTGAATTTGTAAATCTAGATTTAATACTACCAATACTGTACATTTTGACAGGGAAAAGAAAAAAGCAGTAAGCCCAACACCTCCCACTCCAAAAGATCCAAAAAATATAATTGAAGGTAAGAATTCTGATTTATCATGGACATCAAGGCCTCAAAAAAATAATTTTGAAAAATGAGTTTGGCTAATGTGGACAAAAGTGAAAATGCTGGATAGTAAAGTTGGATAGGTCAAAATCAGAACTGACTGACTAGAGGCTTGGAAAATAATGGATAATTTGTAAGAAAATAGGTTTTATTCTGATGCATTTGAATCTTATATAAGTAATCCTCAAGTACTACAGTTCATTTAATGATTGTTCAAAGTTATAACAGCCGCCCCCCAAAGCTATATACAACCCTGTTTCAAAGTTATGCATTGTACAGAACTCCCCAGGTCATTTGCCCTTACGACCAACCACAGGGATGCTTCAGCACATCCACCTATCTATCCCCCCCCACCGTCCCCAAATCCTGCCATGCCAGGTCTCCAAAGGCACTGAGCCTGCTTTTCCTCCCCCACCACCTTGATTCCACACAGTCCAGCTTTTACAATGCTCATTTGCCTTAAGATCTGCAGAGCTCAGGAGGTGAAGGAAAGGAAGGAGACCAGGCCTGTCTTGAGAATTCCAGAGACGTCTTTTTTCTTTTCTCTTTTTTAAAAACATGTTTATTTATTCTTTTATCATCAAAGATAAAATACAAAACAAAGAAAAGGAAAAAAAACTAACAAGCATCCAACTCTAATAACAACAACAAAAATATGTATAACCCCCCCCCACCCCAAGTATGAATACATCTAATATTAAACATTAGAAAAAATCCACCCTGGCTGAAGGCTGAAAGATACATAAACAAATCTAATATACATTCCCTTCCCCTTACATAATGGGTATACAAATATATAAACTTTCCCATCTGTATTTAATAAAAATGCTATATTACATAAACAAATATCCCTTTTTTCATCCTCAGGACATGTTTTGAAACCTTTGCTGCTGTAATTCTGGGCAAAGGAGCTCTTCTCCCTCCCTCTATATCACTTCTTTACCTCTTAACTCTGCATTATTTGTTCTCTGTGTGGTCAGAGCCAGCTCAGATTTCAAAATGCATACTTCCTGCTTTGCCATGTTATTTCACAAAACACAGACTTTCCTTCATCATGCTGTGGCTGGATGGAAAAAGCCTTTCAGCCCACTTTTTGACACTTGAACTGCCTCTGCGGACACAGAGAACAAACTATACAGAGTTAAGATGTAAAGAGGTGATGCAGAGGCAATAAAATCTACATGTAAATGAATAAAATAGGTGAGGGTTGGCACCTCTATGGTGTTCCAGAGATTACAAATACTTTTAGTATCTTCCAGAGAATTGAACTTTCATATTATAAAAAGTCATATGTAAATGATTTTTGAAGTTAGAACACTACTTAAAGCTAGTTACCTCTGCTGCAGTAGTGGGTTCTAAAACCCTTTACTACCGGTTCACACGCGCGCTCATGCTCGTGCGCGACGCTTCTGCGCATGTGCAGAAGCGTCCCGGGCGGGTGGGTGGAGCCTTCTGCCACCGGCACTACCGATTCTTAGAACCGGGCCGAACCGGGAGCAACCCACCGCTGCTCTGCTGGTATCAAATAAAGAAACTACAGTTGCTTTACACCTTCACTGTCACCTTCAATGTTACTGCAGTAACAGAGAAAGATAGAATGTGTGCCTCCTTGATATGTCAGAACATTATGTAAACAACTACCCATCCAGAGTATTCTGTATTGCAAAAGTTCAGAAATGATAACCCTATTATATATCTGAAATACCTACAACAAAATTGGTTTATTTGTTCCTTTTCCTAGAAGTTCCTAGAATAAAACAAAAAGTTCCCAGTACTAAGAAATATTTCAGTGGAGTTCCCAGTACTAAGAAATATTTCAATAGAGGCCTGGATTTTCTGGTATTTCTAACATGAATTGTTGCTCAGTTATTAGATTCATGATAACATATAAATAGAAAATTTAAAATAATCAAATGTACTTGGAAGTTTTAATCAGAGTTATAAAAAAGGTACTTTTTATATTTTTAATGAATTAATTATATATATTTGACAAATAATTTAACTAAATAGTTATAATAAATTTTGTTTTAGAACTTGCTACAAGACATTTAACTGAAGATGTGTTGAATATGGTAGAGGTTTTCCAAGAAGATACAGGACAGCCACGTAAGTGCTTCAAAATATAAAATGTTGTTAAAACATGAAAAAGCATATAGGATATTTTAGGACAAATGTCTCAAATAAATTTCTTCTAAATTGTTAGGCTGCAAGTTTAGCTGACATGATTTTTAACTATCATAAATCTTTGTTTTTCAAAACATGGAAAATGCCAAATTAAGAAAATATCCCCAAATCCCTAAAACTTTAACCTTAGACTGTCTACTGTTGACCTCAACCCCCCCCCCCCATCATCATGCAATCTACAGTAGTTAATTTTGATGTCTAGAAATTTTACTTGGATTTAAATTAAACTATGGAATTTAAAAAACTGAAATTGGGTTTTTTGAAAATTTAACATTAATAAAACCCTAAGGTAAAATATACCAGACAGACTATATTAAATAAATTTATGCTTAAAAAAAACAGGGATAACTGGTAAAAACAATATGGATAAGCACAAAGCAGTACAAACTTTAAAATAATAATATAGGCTACAATACTCTAAGGTTAACCATTTGTACTAGAAACCATTTTTGGTTTTCCTAGATTTAATAGCACTGATTTATTTTGGAGAGAGAAAGAAATATAGCTAAATAAGAAGCTTTATTTTGTGTAAACTTAGTAAAAGCTGTATCATGTAAAATAGATTAATTTCTTCCTTTGTTATGCTTGACTCTGTGTTGTGTGATAAAGTCAAAATATTAAAAATGATAATTTAGTGCATCAGAAATATTAAATACAGGTAGTCCTTGTTTAGTGACTGCCTCATACAATGACCATTCAAGTTATCATGCTGATGAAAAAGTAACTTTCGACCAATCCTTGCATTTATGGCCTTTGCAGATCTGTAAGGCATAAAGAAACTGAAGTATGATCATAAGCACAATCTGTTTATAAAAAAATTCTTCAAACTTTTAAATATATCTTTTTAAAAAGCTTTTTATAAAATGTTTTTATGAAAAACATTGAACAATTTTTGTGGTAATTAATATGGTTAATGGGATGATTTAATAGATTATAATGCCTTTATTACCGTGTTTCCCCGAAAATAAGACCCTGTCTTATATTTTTTTGAACCCTGAAATAAGCCCTTGGCCTTATTGCCATGCACTCAAAAGCCAGATTGGGCTTATTATCAGGGGATGTCTTATTTTGGGGGAAACAGGGTACATTTAGTAATCTAAAAATCAAGATATTGGCAAATATTACAAATTATCGAGAACTTTCATGTGAAAAAATTTTCTTGGAAAAAATTTAAAAAGTCATCGTATTTATCAAATTAAAGTTTGAAACATGTTTTGCCACATTAAAATATGGATAGAAAGTTTGTGGATTCAGAAACAATAAAAAATGAGGTAAAAGCTGAGATGGCGTATTAAACCAAACATAGGAAAAAAAGTATCTTTAATTCCAAAGCATGATTTAGACAGATATTCTAGACAAAGCAATAAAACAAGATATGGCAACTTTCAATAGAATAGTGTAGACACAGGAGAACATCTCATATTTCTTTGGTAGCTGGGAGCCCTTATTATCACCAGAGGCAGCTACAGGTATTTTTCAGATTTATATTGATATAACTTTCAGACTGGTATCTCTTGGACAGTGTTAACCTTCAAGTGTTAACCTTCAACCTTCAGCAGATTTCCTGACATTTTACCAACATCTGTGACTGGCATCTTCATGCTATATGGATATCAGGTCCAAAAAGCAAAGACATAAGAAATAAAATTTGTATTACTAAGTAACAGTTGGTCTACTTATAAAATGCATATCATCTCAAAAAGAAAAAAAATCATTCACATTGGAAGAGTGCACTCAGTTATGTGCTTGCTTTTCTTCTGCAATCCCACTAACATCTATATAGATATTTTTCATATCTATATCAGGGGTGAAATGCTCCCGGTTCAGATCACAATCTTTTCGGGTAAGTCTCCCCCAGCTGCATAATCCTTCTCAGTCCCTCTATACTCATGCTGTGGTTTGCTGTCCATACTTATTTCTTGCAAACCTTCCCCGGGCTTTGTACACCCTTCACAGCCATCTGCACATCCTTCCCCTTCATATCACAGCCATCCCAAGCCATAGGCTTGAAACATGGCTCCATAGCCACTCTCTCAACTCCTTTCTCCCTCTCCCACCTGGCAGCAGCCACTTATCTCCCTACTGACCTTGAGAGCTCCCTGTGACTTGCAGCTTCTTGCTGACTTCCCCACTGATCATTGGAAGTTGGCAGGAAGTTGCAAGGAAGTGTGTGTTTAAATCCCATTATACTTGCTTATGGATTGCCATTGCTAAGTGATATCGTCACATGACATTCTGTTTTATGACTAAACGCTTAGCAATTGAAATTTTGGTCCTAATTCAGGGGTGACATTCGACCGACTCGGACTGGCTCGGGCGAGCCAGTAGGGACGATTTGAATCGGTTCGCCGAGCCAGTAAAAACCACCCCTGGTTGGCCCCGCCCACACCATCCGCTCACCTGCTCGCCCCTTCCGGCCGCTCGCTCGCCCCTTCCGACCGGGTTGGGGAATGCGCGATTGCCCGGGTCCGGCCTTGCCCCGGAGCCGCCGCCCACTCGCCGCCCGCTCACCCTCCGCCTCGTTCACCTACCTTCGCGCCTTGGGGGGGACACGGCGAGGGTCAGCGGCCTTTCATGCCAAGAAGCCTCCAGCCGCTGGCGGTCGTTTTCAGCTGCCTTCTGAGCAGCTCTGCTGTGAAGGGAGGGAGAAAAGTTCGGCTTCTCTCTGCCACAGCATTCAACATGGCTGCTTATCACCTCCTTCTCGGGCTCATACACACAGAGCAAACATGAGAAGGAGATGAGAAGCAGCCAAGTTAAATGCTGCGGCAGAGAGAATCTGAACTTTTCTCCCTCCATTCACAGTGGAGCTGCTGCAGCCTGTCCTTTTAAGGTGCTTCGATCCCCGGGAGGGAGGGGACCGGGGGGGGACCATAAAGGGAGCAGCAGCTCCACTGTGAATGGAGGGAGAAAAGTTCGGATTCTCTCTGCCACAGCATTCACTATGAGCCCATCTCGTGCTCATATACACATTTTTTCCTACCGGGTTCTGTGGGCGTGGCTTGGTGGGGGCGGTCATGTGACTGAGTGGGCATAGTCATGAGTGACATCGAGTTGGCCATGCCCACTCAGTCACAGGACCCCCCACCAAGCCATGCCCACAGAACTGGTAGGGAAAGATTTTGAATTTCACCCCGTCCTAATTGACTAACTATGATAGTTGTGACCCTTTCTTAATTGACTTAGCACTGGATTACCTCTAGCTTGTGTTATGTAACTTGGCAATAGTAATAATGTCATAGTAATAATGGCAATAGTAATAATGTTAGGATGATAGTAGTAGTAGCAGTGACATTTTTTCCCAATCTTGTGTAATTGTTTGACTTCTATTTCTATATCAAAATATTAGATATCAGCCTAATAACTATTTTTATAATTGTTTAGAAACAATTGAGATGATGAACAATCGCATGATAGAAATAATGAAAGTATTTGAAAGACAAACAAACAAGTTACACAGGTAAATCCAACATAATGATGCAGATGGGGAAGGGAAAGTTTCATTTTATCCTATGTATTTTGGGGTAGTTTATATGACATGGCACAAATAATTAAGAGATTCCTAGAAAAGAAACCTGCAAAATTTCACAGAGTAATGTGTAGAAGTAAGGAAGTTATAGTGAATAATTATATCTGTCTGTCTTTCTGTCTGTGTGTCTGAATATTATATATTTTATATATAAAATATTTTACACACACACGTGTGTGTATGTGTGTGTGTGTGTGTGTGTGTGTTCGAATTGCTCTCATTTAATGCTTTCCATGTATCTTTCCTCTCCTGTCGCCTTTTCTTTAAAACTCCATATTTTTCTTCTCCTCCAAAGTTTCCATACTCTCAGTATAATATTTATAATTATAAAATATGTTATATTGAATATATAAGTTTATAGTAATATCAGTGCTTTCTGCTCAATTTACACTAACTCCCCTGGCCAAATCTCAATGTCTCTCACTAAAGCATTGTGATTTATTTTAAATCATAGAAACATTAGACGATAGACCTGCTAATAAAAAATTTGTACTTTGTTATCTCTCTTTCCTGGAATCTCAGAGGAAAATATCAAGACATTATATTCCTTGAAGAGCACTATTATATTTTAATTGCTTCAGAAAATACCACTTTATTTCAGGAAGTTCTTCAAAGTGTTTTAGATTTCAAAGGATTTCTTCAAATCCTAATTCAAAATTATCCGAAATAAATGAAAATTTTGATCAGACACAGAATTCTTTTTAGAACTGATGGGACAGAGGTGGAGAAGAATATATGGGCAGGTTTTATTGGGCTCTTATTCATCAGAAAGGAATTGGTATGTGATTACAGTGGTGCTTAAAAGTTTGTGAACATTTTTGAATTTTAAATATTTCTGCATAAATATGACCTAAAATGTGACCTGTTCTCCACACAAATTAGATAAAGGGAATCAAATTAAACAAATGAGTTAACAACAGAACCAATACATACAACCATGTACAATGCCATTACTAATCTGGGATTGGATCAACTTGAAACAAACAACACTAGACTAAACAACTGCCTAGATCTCATCTTCTGCAATAATTTTAACTCAGTCTATGGTCTACACATAAATGAACACTTTTCAAACAGCGACCACAGCATGATTGACTTTTGTCTCAATTTATGTCCTTACGAAGATGATCATAATGACAGGATCCCAAAGTATAACTTTAGAAAAGCCAATTATGATCTCATAACTCATCTCTTGATTGGCAAACTCTGTTCACTGGCTGCATCACTGCCAATGACCATTATAACATCTTTTTACAGAAAATCAAAAGAATCATCAAACTACACGTACCACTAATAATCCCCAATACCAGGAAAAACAAATTACCCATAACAATAAGGAAGCTTCAGTCCAAAAAAACCCCTCTTTGGCGCAAAAACAAAACTGGCTACGTAGCTAACTTCAAAAGTCGCTACAAATCCTTATGCTGACAGATAAAGGCAGAATGCATCAATTATCACAACAAACAAGAGGAAAACCTACTACACACAAAATCCACCCGGGCCTTCTATAATTTTGTAAACAACAAACTTAAAGACTCAAGATCCATCCCACCTCTAAAAGGACCAAATGGGAAAGACTGTGTGTCAGGGTTCCAGATATCTGGAACTCTGGACTCATCTGGACTCTGAAATCAAATCAGAGTCCGAGGCAAAGCATTCCTCTAACTTCCAATTTATTAATAGAGCCATGCTGGCACAGCTGTGAGAAACCCGGATCTGAAGTCCCCGGGGTTTCTCCAGCCAGTTGAAAGTTCAAGCCCTTGTTCCCACACCCCCAAGTCCATCACATGAACCAATTTTCATCTGACACTTGGCAGGAAACTCCCATCTCTGTGCAGGTGCAGGACAAAGGATGACCTTGGCAATCTGAAAGGAATTTGTTATGGCTACGTACATCCCTCATGCAACAGCCCCTCCCAAATTCCCATAGCAAAGCCTATATTCTAAAGCATAAATGTGGCAGGCCAAAGTCTCTAATAAAATATGGCTTCGGCCTGACAGGCGGCCTCCCCTCAAGAAAAAAGCATGCCCTGCAAAAGAGAGCGAGAAACAAGAATAGGGGGTTAG
>QLTV01001318.1:814930-839158 GCA_003457575.1 Thermophis baileyi | reverse complement strand
ATCCAAATCTCTTCCCATCAATGCCAAATTTTCTCTTGTTCTTACGTTATTTTGCTCATCTAATAATTGGTTATAAGTAACTTTTTTGTCCAAATTGAATAAGTTGGGGTAGGATGTGGCTTCCAGCGGAGATATCCATTTTGGCATGCTGATATATCCTTTCCTTCTAATCTCTTTCCAGTCCTCAATGAGTGTCACTCTGATATGGTGCCTCTGAAAGTAATTGTGTGTTTTGTTACCCTCACTCCATAAGTACTTGTGCCAGCCTACTTGTAGATCGTGTCCTTCAATAGTTAAGATTCTTTTATTCCTCAGGGTTATCCAGTCCTTAATCCACACTGCTGATACTGCTTGATGGTAGATCTCCCAGTCCGGCAACCCAAATCTGTCAGAAACTGTACAAACTCCTCAGCTCTACCCTGCAAGAGCTCCTCCACTCCCCCTACATCAAGGAGGGAACGAGTCACCCTAAATAGGGTGGCTGGGCGCAAATCAGCGGATGCAATAAGTGCAGAAAAGTGTGCACATTTTGCTGCCCGTATCGCCACTAAATAAGTCCTAATAAAGGCTCTTAAGAGTGTTCAGTCAGATTCGGAGTTACTGGTCCTCCAGCGTCGCTCTAGACGTCTCTTCTGGCGCTTCATCTCCCAGAGCTCCTCGGTAAATCAGGGAGCCTTCCTGGATCCCCCGCCATGGAGAGGTCACAAAGGCGCAATCCGGTCCAGTGCCCCAGATGCCGCTCTATTCCAGGCAGCCACCAGGGACTCAGCCGGATTGTGGACAAGGGAGTCAGGTATCTCCCCAAGCTCCTTCTGGAACCCTTCAGGGTCCATTGGGCATCTGAGGCGGAACCATTTAATCGGCTCCACCTCCCTGCGATGGGGGAGTAGCGCCCTAAAGTCTAACCTCAGCAGGAAATGATCTGACCATGACAAGGGAGAAACATCTATACCCCTTAATTCCAGATCATGTCTCCACTGCCCCGAGAGGAACACCAGGTCAAGTGTGTGTCCCCCCTATGAGTCGGACCCTGAACTACTTGGGTCAGGTCCATGGTTGTCATGGAAGCCATGAACTCCTGAGCTGAATCCGAGGATTCGCTGAGTGATGGCAAGTTGAAGTCCCCCAGTACCATAAGCCTGGGGAACTCCACCGCCAACCCGGCTACTGCCTCTAGCAGCACAGGCAGGGCCGTCGTAACGCAGCTGGGAGGCAGGTACATCAACAACAAGCCCAACTGAACCCCTGAGTCCAATTGCTCTTCGAGAGGTCCACTCTGACTGGCATTCTCTCTCCGCGGCCTCCATGGCAGCAGCAACCTTGGGGGAAGGATAGTAGTGGACGCTGATGCTCCCAATGGAGTCGTCCTCTACTTGCCCCCCTGCTGCTCGCTCCGTCTCCTCCAGTTTCTCCTCCATCTTCCCTGAGTCTTCGTGCCGCCCGTTGCCGGGTCGGTGCTGGGGCTCAGGACCCCGAACAGCGCCCTGAGGCTCGGGGTAGCTGGATGAGTTTTTAAGAGAGATTCAGGTTGTGTCAGGGTTCCAAATAGCATCCAATCTTAAATCAGAGTCCGAGGCAAAGCATTCCTCAAAGTTCCAATTTATTAACAGAGCCATGTTGGCACGGCTGTGAGAAACCACCCGGATCTGAAGTCCACGGGGTTTCTCCAGCCAGTTGAAAGTTCAAGCCCTTATCCCTACACCCCCAAGTCCATCACATGAACCAATCTTCATCTGGCACTTGGCAGGAAACTCCCATCTCTGTGCAGGTGCAGGACAAAGGATGACCTTGGCAATCTGAAAGGAATTTGTTATGGCTACGTACAGTACATCCCTCATGCAACAGCCCCTCCCAAATTCCCATAGCAAAGCCTATATTCTAAAGCATAAATGTGGCAGGCCAAAGTCTCTAATAAAATATGGCTTCGGCCTGACACTGTAATGATGAAACCATTAAGGCCAACCTCTTGAACACATTCTTTGGTTCAGTCTTTTTAAATAGCAACAGATCATGCCCTACATTTCCCAATCGTACCACAACTAATCACAATGATCTATTACATGTTGATTTTATAGAAGATGCGGTTGAAAAGGCATTATGCAACCTAAAACCATCTCTATCTATTGGCCCTGATGGATTATGTGCCTACTTCTTAAAAAAGCTCTCAACCACCATAGCAGAACCTCTTAGCATAATTTATGAAATATCTTTCAGAACCAGCTCCTTGCTTAACTTATGGTCACTAGCCACGGTCATCCCTATCTTCAAAAAGGGTGACCCCAGCCTAGTTGAAAATTACAGACCAATCTCATTATGTTGCGTCACATGCAAAGTCATGGAATCAATCATAAACCAATCCATTACCCTCTACTTAGAGACAAACAACCTACTCTCTAACAAGCAGTTTGGCTTCAAAAAAAAAATAGTCCTGCAATCTGCAACTCTTACACTGCAAAAACATATGGACTTCACAGCTCGACCAGGGTAAAGCAATAGACGCAATTTATATAGACTTCTGTAAAGCCTTTGATTCAGTAGTACACAACAAACTATTTCTAAAACTAAAATCTTATGGCATTTCCGGATCCCTGTATAACTGGATAGCTGCGTTCCTATCAAACAGGCAACAAGTAGTCAAAATAGGGAACACCCTATCAAACCCTGTACCTGTTAACAGCAGTGTCCCCCAAGGAAGCGTTTTAGGACCCACACTCTTTATACTTTACATAAACTACCTTTGCGATCATATTATAAGCAACTGCGTTCTCTTCGCTGCTGATGTAAAACTATTCAACACCACCGACAATGCTGCTACCCTACAAAAAGACCTTGACTATCTGTCAGAATGGTCAAACAATTGGCAACTCCAAATCTCAACCAACAAATGCTCTGTTTTACACAGTGGCAAAAAAAAATCAGAACACAAAATTACTCATATCAAATGATCTAAGAACCAAAGCCCACTGCAACAACATCGCCAAAAGGCATCAAGAGTTGTTAACCTAATCTTACGTAGCTTCTTCTCCGGTAATATTACACTACTAACCAGAGCATACAAAACATTCGCCAGACCAATTCTTGAATACATCTCATCTGTCTGGAACCCACACTGCATATCGGACATTAATACAATTGAACGAATCCAGAGATATTTCACGAGAAGAGTCCTCCACTCCTCTGCTTGCAATAGAATACCTTATGCCACCAGACTTGAAATTTTGGGATTAGACAGCTTAGAACTTCTCCGTCTTCGGTCCGACCTAAGCGTAATACATAAAATTATCTGCTACAATGTCCTACCTGTCAATGACTACTTCAGCTTCAACCACAACAATACACGAGCACATAATAGATAGAAACTTATGGTAAACCGTGCCAAACTTGACTGCAGATAATACGACTTCAGTAACAGAGTTGTTAATGCCTGGAATGCAATACCTGACTCTGTGGTTTCTTCCCCAAACCCCCAAAACTTTACCCTTAGACTGTCTATTGTCGACCTCACCCCATTCCTAAGACGTCTTTAAGGGGCGTGCATAAGCGCACCAGCGTGCCTATCGTTCCTGTCCTAATGTTCCCTTTTATTTGTATCCATTTCATGTATTCATAATTATGTTTATACTTACAGTATATCTGTTATCTGATACATGCCTGACAAAATAAATAAATAAAATAAACATTATGTTTGTTCATTGATTTATTGAGGCAAATGACTTCAGTCAAGGTGTAGAATCTAACAATTTAAATAGACATAGAAAACAAGGGCCAGCAAAAAAGTGGCAGCCCTTCTCTCTCCACATACCTGTCCACATCCTTGAGATTCACAAGCTGAAAAAATCCATGACCCTGACACATGCTTTTTAACTCCTAGCTGCCACTGTCCAGATGATAGCTACAAAGAGGAGTATAACCTTTCCTTGAGTTCTCTGAGATTTAGGTATTGATTTTGGCTGTTTTTAAGTTTACATTTCAATTTTGACTGAACTTTGTGACTGTTTAGTCACGATCATATTTTGGTTGTAGCTTGTCTATTTTTTAATTCACATGAAATAGATCTAGGTTTGAAATGTGTCCATAAATTGCAATGGGTAAAAAATTCAAGAACCAAACTGCTGATTGCTATACAACACAGGGTTTATATTATGACTATACTAAAAGATCTGCTGGGTTACCAGTTGTCTGCTGCCTACAATCTAAGATGCTAGTGTTGACATTTCAAGCTTTTAATATCTTTGATTTTGATTGTCTGCAGGACAACTCTCCCTCTATGCCTAATAAATCTGGTGAGTTGTCCCTCTAAGATCTGAGGATGCCCACATTGATAGTAGGGGACATTGGAAGATGGCCTTCTCCCATTTGGTTTCCACATTCCCAGACTATGAAATGTGCTCCCAAAGGAGGTTCATTTGATTCTCACTTTCCCAACATTTAGGAAGATGATAAACACAGTACATTTTTCTAAGCGTTTAGCTATTAGTTCTCTAAATGGGTACTTTTAATTTTGATTTTAATTAATTTTAATTTGTACACTCTATCTTATTTTAAGACAATTAGAACACAGTGCTAACAGAAAAGTAATAAATTCTCTAAATAAATGTTCAGTTTATCTAGAAATTATCAAAAGCTTAAAAAGAAAAAAATCAATAAAATATTTATATTTTTCAGAGTTGTAAATGAACAGGATGTGCTGGAAGGTGTAAGTAATAATTTTTACCCTTCTTTCAATTCTTAAATTAATAATTTGACCAAAATTCAGTGATACAGCCACTGCTTGGCTAGGAACTACCTCAGTTAGTGACCATTCACAAATACAACAGTAATGAAGAGTAATTAAAAAAACACTTTCTGATCAATGCATGCATTTATGAGCAAATTTTATATGCTTGACAACAAAAGCATCAGTGTGTTACTGATTAAGGTGTGATCAGTTTCTCACAATAGAGCAGCTGGCCAGCTGGCTAATCAACTAATAAAGGGTGTAGTTCAGCTTAACTTGCAGTTACATATTTTGGGAAGTGCTGCTCTGTGGAGAAAAAGCAGCTTAGGAAGATATAGCTTTTTGAAGCAATCATTCCCTGCAAAAAAAAAAAAAAAAATAACAAAATGGGGGGGGGGAGCATTTTTAAAACAAAACATACCAAAAAAAAAAAAAAAAAAAAAATAGCAAAAGGGGGGGGGGGAACAGATCAGGCACATTTAGGAGAGAATTTTATCTGAATGAGATGGCAGCAATAAGTGATCTTTGCAGCATCTCTCCCTTAGTCAATGTGTTCATTTAGCAACCATTATGCTTAATGACCAAGTCACTGGAACAAAACAAGCATTGGGTGTACCAAACTTTATACATACAAGGGTTTGATTGTATACAAATAACCAATTGCTATTACATATTCTTGCCCTGCTCAATGTTGAACCGCTCACATAATGTTCTGTTTATTCTCATGCATGCTTTACTTCTAACATATATCAAGCTTATCACATCAGCAACTATTTTTACTCTATATTTACAAAAACTGTTCTATAGCATTCTATACTATACTTCACATACATTTGTAACAATCTCTTATATAATAATTCTTTCCAAAGGAGGGACAAGATTTCTTTTGAGGTCCCAAATATTTGGAGGAGGTGCCTAGCCTTCTTGACTCTCGCTTTTCTTTATATTAGAAATTACAGAAAATTCAGCAAGAATTTCGAAAGCTAACAGAAGAAAAAGAAATAATGGAGGATGAACTTCAAAAAATGAAAACTTCAGAGGTATTTATGAGTTAAATTCAATTTTATTAATAGAATTGAAGCTTCAGTTATAATACATTTAAGAGCAACAAATTTTATTTAACATAAAGAGTTTTATTTCTGAGAATGTGCGTAGAATAATAATTGTACTATGGACCTGATTAAGGCAGATAAACAGGTTGGTGCTGTATTGCTGAATAAGGATATTATTGTCAAATGTCAGAACTGTTTGTATTAAGATGGTATTCCTTTATTATTTTTTTCTGGAGAAATTAGCACATTTCTGTTTGTGTTGCTAAAATTTGGTCAAGAATAGAGACAGTTATTCCTCTGTCCAAATTGGCTCTCAGAGGACTCTGGGCAAGTGTCTATACTAAATTGGGCTTTATGGACAAGTTATGGATTCTGCTCTTTTTTGACTTTGTGATTGAGTCTTCCATGCTGTTAATGCTGGGAGCATCAATTTATGTTTCTTGAGATGAGGTTGATGATGAATCAGAAATGTCTGACCTCCATGACAACTGTGTGCTTGTCCCAACTGATATTGATCCTTACTGGTGTAATGAATTCACACTGGATCTAGTTTTCATCTTAGAGCAACTAAAGCTTGATTTAAAGATTGAGAACTTAGTTACTGGCTCTGTGTCATATTCAGATCTCTTTCTGGTCAGCCTAAGGCTGTATGGGGACAAAATTACTCCTCCTCTTCTCTTTTAGTTATACTTGGTTTCTGTTCATAAGGGAACTCACAGGAGTTTTTGTATTTGGTGAAATGCCAACACAACATAATTCCTTATGTTAAATCGAGTTTGCTTGTTACATTAGAAATTCAAAATTATACTTATAACATTAGATTCTCTTCCTGGAATGTTTTAAGAATGGAATGTTTAAGAATTAATACTGAGGAGCAAATAGGACCATAATTGTGGCAGATTATAAAGTAATAAATCTATAAAATAATTTATCCCAGTGCAGAAAAAGGGCTAATGAGAATTTATTGATCGCACCTATAGAGAAAAGAATAGATTGAAAATGTTAAAAGTTAAGGTACATCAGAGAGTAAAAGGAAGAAAAGAGAGTAAAATTGAAGTCCAGTAAACGAATGACTTCATATTAGGACTCCCTGAAAGGATTGTGCAGAAGCACAGAAAGAAGAAGTAATATCTCCAATGTAAATATCAGCTGATAAGGGGTTCCATTACAGCACTGCCCAATAAGCAGACTCTGATGTAATGCAAACATTCCAAGAGAGATTCAAAAAGCTCTAACCCCTAAATCTTGTGTTTTGTTTTGTGTTGTGTTGTGTTTTGTTATTTATGTGTGTGTGTGTGTGTTTGTTTATTTTGGCCACACACTACTCACCACAAACGACTGAGTGGTTTAAAATGAAACCATAAATATATGAATAAACATATAAAATCACATTAAAATTACAATAAAATTATATTGTAGTTATAACTACTGAATATATAGGCATGGGGGTGGGTGGAAACTACTATTAGTCGATCAGTCATTCTGATGTGAAATTCCCCCATGGGGGCCACAAATTAACAGGAAGAATCAGGTCTTCAGGCTCTTGTGGATGGTCAGGAGGATGGGAATCAATTTCACCTCAGAAGGTAAGATGTTCCTAAGGGTTGAAGCCATGGCTTTTTCTGGACCATGCTAGCTGCAATACTAGACCAAAGTGGCAGTAGCTCTTTCAGTGGCCCTTTGTGGCCAATGGAAGTTCACATGATCCTATCCCATGTCTTTTCTTGGAGTCCACAAGGTGTGAAGTTGGTTTACGCCAACTTGGACCTGCCCTTCCGTTTCCAAGAATTGTGAATAAAAATGGGAATTAATTGTTATCTAATTTAAATAACCACCTTGGGGATATTATCAAGGGAAAAGTGAGATCTACTGATTTTGACAATTGTGTTAGGAATAATTTTATTGTCATTTGACACATACACTATCAAATACAGCTGTACAAGAAACTGTATAATACAAAACTGTTGCTTCACTTTCTTAAATGCTTATTGACAGCAAGATAAAGGAATACCAGAGACAAGAAAAAAAATGTTACCAAAACTGGAGAGGGTGAAAATTGAAGAGAAACCACAAGTTCCTTCAGAAAAGGCTCAGGTGTAAGTAAAAACAAATACATATAGTTAATTTTATAAAAATTGTGCTAAACACACAAATGAAATTTGTATGTTTATTAATTTAAAATAACTATTATATCTTAACTATTGGCATATTATATATTTCTTATTTATTTGCTACTTTATTTGAAGTTATCTGAAAGCTGGGTGCCATTGTTAATATTATAGAAGCTATGATTAAGAGTAATAGAAATTCAGTACCTTACAGCTCATGTTGCCATCCACCGAAGTTTGGAAGCATTCTGACAAGTAGTAGATTTTAGTGATAGATCATAAATCTCTTAGATTTAGCCAGAGATGGTGGTCTTTAGAGATTAGGATCAGAATATACAAAAATGGAAACTGAAAACTGTATTGGAATGACTCAATAACTAATAAAAATTCCTAAAACTAGAATGATGATGATGTTGTTGTTGTTAGTTGCGAAGTCGTGTCCGATCCATCGTGACCCCATGGACAACATTCCTCCAGGCCTTCCTGTCCTCTACCATCCCCCGGAGTCCATTTAAGCTCATGCCGACTGCTTCAGTGACTCCATCCAGCCACCTCATTCTCTGTCATTCCCTTCTTCTTTTGCCCTCAATCGTTCCCAGCATTAGGCTCTTCTCCAGTGAGTCCTTCCTTCTCATTAGGTGGCCAAAGTATTTGAGTTTCATCTTCAGGATCTGGCCTTCTAAAGAGCAGTCAGGGTTGATCTCCTCTAGGACTGACCAGTTTGATCGCCTTGCAGTCCAAGGGACTCGCAGGAGTCTTCTCCAGCACCATAGTTCAAAGGCCTCAATTCTTTGGCGCTTAGCCTTTCTTATGGTCCAACTTTCACAGCCATACTGTCAGGTTCCGGTAGAGAAAGAAGGACGCCAAACAAAATCCTGGTTTGCAAGCTTGCCTTTAATCCTCCTCCGGCACTCACTGACAATCACGTTGATAAGGCAAAGTGAAGTCCTTGTCAGAGCTGCGTGCTCGGTGCTCCCCATCACCTTTAAACATCCTGCGCTGCCACACCCATGTGATTATCCCCTTCCCCACGTGACCCCTGTGGCTCTTGCCGCACAGGCTACTGCCTCTCAGCTGGGATAGCCGGGCCGATGCTACTGTTCTGTGATTCGGCTGTGATTACGTCATCACAGCCGGCCGCTTCTCAGCTGATTGCATGCCATTGAGGCAGGCTTCTGTCGCTCTCTGCTGCTCCCTCGGTCCGGACCTGACCATGAACGCTGCTGCCGTTTGGCATTTCCCGTCCAGCAGCCGCTTCCCACTTGGTGGCTTCAAGAAGGTGGGTTCCGGCGGCTCGTGGATTCCCGTCCCCAACCTGAACAATAGAATAGGGAGGACCAGAGATCTCTTCAAGAAAATTGGAGATATGAAGGGAACGTTTCATGCAAAGATGGGCATGATAAAGGACCAAAATGGCAGGGACCTAACAGAGGCAGAAGAGATTAAGAAGAGGTGGCAAAATTACACAGAAGAACTATACAAGAATGAGCTTAATGTCCCTGATAACCACGATGGGGTGGTCACTGACCTCGAGCCAGACATCCTAGAATGTGAAGTCAAATGGGTCGTAGGAAATCTGAGCAACAACAAAGCTAGTGGAGGTGACAGTATTTCAGCTAAGCTATTCAAAATCTTAAAAGACAATGCAGTAAAAGTGCTACACTCAATTTGCCAGCAAATTTGGAAAACTCAACAGTGGCCACAGGATTGGAAAAGGTCAGTTTACATTCCAATTCCAAAGAAAGGCAATGCCAAAGAATGTTCAAACTATCGCACCATTGCACTGTCACTATCGCACAGAGCTGTCTCCGTGGTAGGGGGGCTGCATGTCAGCCCCGGCGCGCCTGCCAGCCCGGAACTGTCATTTTCTTCTATTTCTTTGCACTGTTCATTTAAGAAGGCATTCTTTTCTCTTCTAGCTATTCTCTGGAATTCTGCATTCAATTGGGTGTATCTTTCTCTTTCTCCCTTGCCTTTCGCTTCCCTTCTTTCCTCAACTATTTGTAAAGCTTCCTCAGACAGCCATTTTGCTTTCTTGCATTTTTTTTCTTTGGGATGGTTCAGAGGTGGGTTCTTACCAGTTCTATCCGGTTCTTTAGAACTGTTATAACTCGGTGATGATGTCATGGAGCTGGTTCTGTCGGTGTGTCTGTGGGCACCGCCATCTTGGATTTTGCTTCTGCGAATGTGCAGAAGCTAATTTTTGCTTCTGCGCATGCGCAGAAGCTATTTTTTTATTGCTGCGGGCGCATGTGCCCACAGCGCAACCCTGAGCGAACCGGCAGCAAAAGGATCCACAACCCACCCCTGGGATGGTTTTAGTTGCTACCTCTTGTACAATGTTGCGAACCTCTGTCCATAGTTCTTCAGGCACTCTGTCTATCAGATCTAATTCCTTAAATCTATTTGTCACCTCTACTGTATATTCATCAGGGATATGATTTAGTTCATACCTGAGTGGCCTAGTGCTTTTCCCTAATTTCTTAAATTTAAGCCTAAATTTTGCAACGAGAAGCTCATGATCTGAGCCACAGTCCGCTCCTGCTCTTGTTGAGCACATAGTCAATCTGATTTCTGTGTTGACTGTATGGTGATGTCCATGTATAGAGCTGTCTCTTGGGTTATTGGAAAAGAGTGTTTGCTATGACCATCGTATTCTCTTGACAAAATTCTATCAGCCTGTGCCCTGCTTCATTTTGTACTCCAAGGCCAAACTTGCCTGTTATTCCGGTTATCTTTTGGCTTCCTACTTTAGCATTCCAATCCCCCATGATGATAAGGACATCATTTTTTGGTGTTAATTCTATAAGGTGCTGTAGGGCTTCATAGAACCGGTCAATTTCATTCTCTTCAGCACCAGTGGTTGGGGCATAGACTTGGACTACTGTGATATTGAATGGTTTGCCTTGGATTCGAACTGAGATCATTCTGTCATTTTGGGGATTGTATCCCAGTATCGCTTTTCCTATTCTTTTATTGACTATGAAAGCTACTTCATTTCTTCTGAGGGATTCTTGCCCACAGTAGTATACCTGATGGTCATCTGAATTAAATTCACCCATTCCTGTCCATTTTAGTTCGCTGATTCCTAAGATGTCGATGTTCAGTCTTGTCATCTCTTGTTTGACCACATCCAGCTTGCCTTGATTCATGCATCTTATATTCCAGGTTCCTATGGAGTATAGCTCTTTACAGCATCGGACTTTCCTTTCACCACCAGATAAATCCACAGCTGAGCGTCCTTTTGGCTTTGGCCCAGTCTCTTTCTGGCGCTACTAGTACTAGCCCTCTGCTTTTCCCCAGTAACATATTGGACACCTTCCGACCTGAGGGGCTCATCTTCCAGCGTCATATCTTTTTGCCTTTTGGTACTGTCCATGGGGTTTTCATGGCAAAGATACTGGAGTGGGTTGCCATTTCCTTTTCCAGTGAATCACGTTTTGTCAGAGCTCTCTGCTATGACTTGTCCGTCTTGGGTGGCCCTGCACGGCATAGCTCATAGCTTCATTGAGCTACGCAAGCCCCTTCGCCACGACAAGGCAGTAATCCATGAAGGGGAAACTAGAATGAGGTTCCCTCAATAAATCATCCTATTTAAAATTCTGACTGCGGTATATTTTGAATTAACTGCAGCTTTTTATTGCTTTGTTAAGACAAACTTAGGATACAGTGTCCAGTTTTGGTCACCAAAATATAAAATAAGATGTTGAGACTTTAGAAAGAGTGCAGAGAACAGCAAGAAAGATGATTAGGGGACTGAAAGCTAAAACAAATGATGAATGGTTGCAGGAATTGAATACCTCTAATTTAATGAAAACAAAGATTAGGGGTGACATTATAGCAATGTTCCAATATCTAAGAGTATGTCACAAAGAAGAGGGGGTCAACTTATTCTCCAATGCACCTGAAGGCAAGGGAAGAAGTAATGGATGGAAATTATCAAGGAGAAATCCAAGCTAGAACTAAGGAGAAATTTCCTGACAGTGAGAACAATAAACTTGCCTCCAGAAGTTGTGGATGCTCCAACACTGGAGGTTTTAAAGAAGAGGTTGAATAGCTATTTGTCTGGAATGGTATAGGGCAGGGGTCTGCAACCTGCGACTCCGGAGCCGCATGCGGCTCTTTGGGCCCTCTGCTGCGGCTCCCTGTAGCCCTGTCACAGCAGAGGGATGAAAGAGCTGTCACCCTGACGCGGCAGTGGCATGGCCGGAGCCTTAGTGTGGGAGCAAAGAGCCCCTGCATTTGCCTTTGCACGGCAACAGCATTCCGCCTTCGTCGTGGTACATTTGCTGTTGCCACCAGCAAAGAGGGCTGGGAGAGAATGGGGGGGGCGTATCTTGCAGTGTGGGGGCCATCCCCCAAGCCTGGCCTTCCTCCTCCCTTGTCGGCGGGGCCAAGAGAAAGAAGGGGGTGGTGTGGGGAAGCATTCCCCTCCCCCGCCAAGCGCCGAGCACAACAGCCCGGCGGGAGGGAGAGATGGCCCAGCAGAAGCACCCCCATTGGCCAGTTGGACAGCAGAGAGGCGTGGTCCGGCTCTCGCAGCAGGACGCTGTTCGACACATCCAGACGCGAGCTGCCGCCTTTGAAACGCACCGCTTTCTGTTGCCTGTGCCTTCCCCGATCTCAGCTCCTGAGAGCTATGTTTTTGCTCGATTTCTGTTGCCTGTACCTTCCCCAGGCAGCAATGGCTGGGGCCGGGGGGGGGCAGAAGAGGTGTCAGTGCTGCCCCCCCTCAGCAAGCCGAGCCTCGAGGAGCATGGAGAGTTGCGGGCGAGCGCCGGAGGGTCAGACGTCACCCCAACACGCGTTTCCAGCGCGCTCTCCTCTGTCCCAAAGTAGGATTGAGTGGGGGGAAGGGAGCAGGGGGAAGGGTAGGAGGGAAGGAGAAGCCTGGCTGACTTTCCTTTGGCGTGGGGCGGGGGAAAGACCCATTGCCTGCCCGCTGCTCTTGCAGCGCCTTGCGCAGCACAGCGAAAGCGTGTTTCACAATGGGGAAGACTGCATCCCCTCCTCCTCCTGGAGCCCATTTAACTGCTGCGCAAGGCTCTGTGCACAGCAGTTAGATTTAGCACGCTCTTCATACAGGGGTGCCTCCCTCTCGTTCGGAGCGAGTCTCCATCCCCGCCGTCGCCCTTGCCTTCTAGCTTCATTTATCTGGGAACCTGAAATGACTCTTGATTTTAAATCATATGGTAAAAAGCACCCAAAGAAGAAGAAATAGCATCAGGGGGAAAAAACCCAACCCTTGCCTGTTTTTGGAAATGGTTCAAGAGTGAGCACACACACACACACACACACAAGAGAGGGGGGGAGAGAGGAGGGAAAGAGCAGAGGGGAAAGAGAGAGAGAGAGAAAAGGGGAGAAAAAGAGAGAAATGAGAAAATAATGGAGGGAGAGAAAGAGAGAGGAAAAAGAGAGAAACAAATGAGAGAGAAGGGAGAGAGCTGGAGGGAAAGAAAGAGAGGGAAAAGAGGGAAACAGAAGGGGGAGAGAAAGAAAAAGAGGGAGAGAGAAAAGAGAAAAACAAATGAAAGGGAGAGAAAGAGAGACAAATGAGGGAGAAAAGGGGAGAAAAAGAAATGAGAAAGTGATGGAGAGAGTGAGAGGAAAAGGAGAAACAAATGAGAGAGAAGGGGGAGAGGGAGAGGGAGAGAGAAATGAGTGAGGGAAAAGAGGGAAAAATTGAGAGAGAAGGAGAGGGAAAGGAAGGAAGGAAGGAAGGAAGGAAGCGAGGAAGAGTGGAAGGGAGAGGGGGGAAAAAGAGAGAGAGAGAGACCCATTTCCCACAGAAAACACCCAGAGCCACAAAACCTAGGTAGGCGTGGCTGGGATGGGTCATGTGACTGGGTGGGAGTGATGTTGAATTGGCCATGCCCACCCAGGTTTTGTGGCTCCCAGTGTTTTCTTTTCTGTGGTAAACGGGTCCAAGTGGCTCTTTGAGTGTTTAAGGTTGCAGACCCCTGGTATAGGGTCTCCTGCTTGAGCAGGTAGTTAGACTAGAAGAGCTCCAAGGTTAGTTCCAACTCTATTATTCTGTTATTACCTATCTAAGGGTGTCTCCATGTATACTGCAGTGGTTCAACTAGAATATCATCAGAGCATAGATTACTTACTTTTTCAGAAAAACTAAAAGTAGATATACTAGTTGATAAATTTAAAAAAGGTACCTGGTGCTACCAAAATTTCTTATCCTTCATGATACTTTGTGCTACAAAAATTTCTATTGCTTTCTTATGTTAAATCAGGGTGCTAAATAGTAGGCCTCTGATATTGTAAATGTTGTTGTTTTGCATTATGTAACTTTTTCTTTCTGTCTCTTATGAATGTAAATATATGAACACACAACTGTACTTGACTATTTCTGAGTTAATTATTTAACTATGTTAACAAGGAGCACTTTATGTTTTGGCTGTTTTGAACTAGTTATACTGAACATTTTAAAAATCCATTACTGAACGTATTCTATATTTTGAAAAGCTTTCACACTATACAGTATACACAGACTGGGTTTTACATTTGCGGAGCCATATCACATTAGTCATAACTGTAATGATTGATTATAATGCCTGGCTTCAAATGACAGGCTAAATTCAAACTATATAAGGTACATTCTAGATTACCATAATATATAGATCTTTTTGTACTTGCTAGGAAAATTGAGAAATTATCATGTGAGCATTTCCTTCTGATCTTTCAGCAGTCTAGTTGCTATATTATGATGGTCTAATCATTAATTTGTGTTATATTTTCTTATTACAGAACACAGAAAGCAGAGTCTGGTATTGCAAAGGAAAAAGACCATACACAAATGAAAGAAGATTTAAATAAAGCTCAGGTAAAGGAAAAATATGTCAATATATTTTGTAGACATACTATCTCATTTAAAATCTGTATAAAAGTATGATGTTAAATTTTATAAAATTATTTTGTTGCTTTTCTACTAATAAGATTATTTTCCAAGCCATTTAAGAAAAAGTATAAGAATTCAGGATAAGAAAGATGGACACAAAATTCAAGATCTTGCTAGAAATGGCTTAAGAAAGATGGGTTATGTATTATATTGCTGAAAGCACAGGAGAGCCGCGGTGGCGCAGTGGTTAGAGTGCAGTACTGCAGGCTACTTCTGCTGATCACCGGCTGCCAGCAGTTTGGCAGTTCGAATCTCACCAGGCTCAAGGTTGACTCAGCCTTCCATCCTTCCGAGGTTGGTAAAATGAGGACCCAGATTGTTGGGGGCAATATGCTGTCTCTGTAAACCGCTTAGAGAGGGCTGTAAAGCACTATGAAGCAGTATATAAATCTAAGTGCTATTGCTACTCATTCTGTCAACTTTTTCTGATTTTATACCAGATAAATATGATTTTAAAAATTCAGCAAGCAATAAATGGTTGGTAACCAACTGAATTATATTCTCTGGGATGTATTAGGAAAAGTGAGTGAACTGAGTGTGAATTTTTGTACATCTTTACAATAGGGAGGGGCAAGCAAACCTTTAAATTTGCAATCTGAATGTAAATGAAACATCTAAATATAAATCTAAATTTATATTGACATTGTAGGAAGACATTCAGTCCCTTCAGGAAGAGAAGAAAATGCTTGAGGAGAAGCTGCAGAAAGCTTTACAGGTATTTTGGAGGAGAATTTTCTGATCCCTTTAGGCTGAAATGTTTTTATATGTTCTTGCATATTTAGTTATATTGTGACTTGAAAACTTATTCAAATAAGTACATGAAATTCTGCTCTGATTATTTCCCAGCTATTTCATGGCCTCACTTGATTCTTATGACTGATTACAAAGACACAGTATAGGAATTGGCTAAGCTCAGTTTTCGGCTTGTTCCAGCTGTTCTGATAGTGCATGTGTTTGATCAACGTCAAAGTGATTCTTGGCTTGTTTCTCTCCCAAGGTTGATATTCCACAGTTTCAGCTGGAGCAGCTTCTTCAGAGTTACACACTTTAGTTATCCAGAAAGTGCATGAGTTCAAAGAATTGGTGGCTGAGTTTATAGTCATAAAGAGTCGGCCCAAGTGATTCAAACTGTTCCCAAACAACAGGGAATATGCCTAGGATCTTCACAAACCCAGTGTCCAACTCAGAATGAATGTGCGCAACTGTCTAACAGATGCTGAGCAAATTCTTCTGTATAGTCCTGTAAGGTGATCTCCCTTATCCAAGTGGTTATGCATCTCATAAATCAAGGCCAACGGATGACTATCTGCAGATGTAATAAGTGGCAAGGAAATATTGTCCCTTTCTTGTCTTTACTGCCATTAGGTATTCATAGTGGTTCTAATCCATAATAGATTGAGTTCATCCTTCAATGCTGGTGATCTTTAGAGATTTCTTTTCCATCTCCCTTAGTTCTTCTGTGAAAGATAGGGAGTGACGGGAGCCAGAAGAGGGAAGAAATCACATAGGTGTGATCTGATCTAAGACCTTGGTGAGCCTCTTCTTCCAAGTGGCAACCAAGGCTTCAGGCAGACCATTCAGCAGACCTGCAGGAACAGCCCCCAGTTCCCTCTGAAACCCATTAGGGTCCATTTATCACTGATGGATGACCAATCTAAGTCCTACCTGCTTGCAGTGGACAGTGGTAAAAGGAAAACCAGATAAGTAGGTGACCACTGTCCTATGTTGGAATTTGGATGACCTAGAACAGGCCCATGGCTGTCATCGTAGCCATGAACTCCTGAGTTGCCTCACATGTCACCTCCAGAAAAGTGTTGTTGAAGACCCTCAATACTATATGTCTGGGAAACTCCAGCATTGTTGGCAGACAATCCTGTGACTGGGGAGTGTCCATCTTATCCCATGCATGTTGCAATGAGACTTAAAGAGATTTTCAGCAGTTCTGGAGTTTTTCTCCATGATATCTAAAAAAACTGTTGGTGAAACTTGTGAACATTGGACAGAGAGGATTTTGGTGCATAATACTAAGAGGTCACTGTCACCTGGGATGCAGCTCTTCGTTTTCCCTCTGGGTAGAAGGTGCAGAGATAGTGACAATTGTTAACTATTCAATCAGAATAAATCTGGTAACAAAGGCCCAGCAAGGAATTTGAAGCAAAAGGCAAAATATTTTTTTAAAGAAATCAATGATTTAGCACAAGGAGAGGATTGTATGTCTATCATTACCATCACATTTTTGGGATGCTGCATTGAAAATTTCAAGTTTAAAGATTATGACACCTGATGAATTTGTTATGTATTTTAACTTTTTTTTTTAAACAAAAAATACAGGAAGTTGAAAAGGCAAAGATCCAACTTGCTGAAATACCTCCAACTATTCCAGACTGGCAGTTCCCTTTATCAGCAGGTGTGGAAGAGCTACCAAAGAAAGGCAAGAAAACATCAAAAGGGAAAGCTAAAGGAGATGATTTAACAGAAAAAACAACCCCTAAATTACAAAAAATTGACACTGGAAAAACAAGTGAAGTGCTTGCACGAAAAAGTCAGGAACTTTCTAAACAAAAAGGATCAGTTGGTGTTACAGAAAAGCTTTTAAAACAGGCTTCTCAACCTGAAGATACTGATAAAAAAAAGGAAGAATCTAAGAAAATAAAATCTGAGATGGTAAGCAATGTTGTTGCGGTTGTTATTGTTATTAGGGTTATTTTTGAATGAATAAAGAGCATATAAAATAGTTTTTACAGTACTGAAATAATGTCAAATGAACTTTTATTTATATTAATAAAGAACAAGCATTACTATTAAGTATCAGTAATTGCAATCAGATATTACTGTGCATAACAAGTGATGTGTAATTTTCCTATAGTAATGATTTGTATTGGTATTCATGCTTGGGAAGCAGAAATCTTATCAAAATAATAGATTTCTATGCTTCAGTCAAATCCTTTCTTTTCAGTATTCCTTTGCACTGACTAAATTTATTGGAAAAATCCAGACAACTTTATCTTCTTTTATAGTTTTCCTTCTTATCATCTTCTGTAGTTATAGCTTTTTTCTGCATTATTATTATTTGCATTATTTATCCTCTTCTATTTACAAATAGCTGCATGGCCTTCCAAAAAGTCAGTTATATAGTATCTGCAATAGGCATTCACTGTGCTTTTTTAATCTGGGAAAGGAGTCTATTTTTTTGTATTTGATTACATTGTTAGGCATTAACAAACTAAGCTTGGGTTGATCTATGGATGGTCAAGAGAGAATGGAATATTGAGGTCTGTAATGCTTTACACCAAATGAATCTGAACTAGCAAAATACAGATAGTTCTCGACTTACTTACAACCATTTCTTTGGTGACTGTTTGAAGTTACAAGGGCACTGAAAAAAGTGACATGACCATTTTTCACACTTACAACTTGTAGCATTCCCATGGTTACATGATCAAAATTCAGATACTTGACAATTGGTTCATATTTATGACGGTTGCAGTTCCCTGTGATCATCTTTTATGACCTTTTGACAAGCATAGTCAGTGGGGAAGCCAGATTCACTTAACGTGTTAATAACTTAACTGCGGTGATTCACTTAACAACTATGGTAAGAAAGGTTACCAAAAATTGGGCACTATATCACTTAATATCACTTGGGCTCAATTATGGTCATATGTTGAGGACTACCTCTACAAAAAAAATGGAACTTTGTTCTGTTTAGGACTCCCTACTTGGAACCTGCATTTCAGCTTTAGGGCATATTAGTCATTAGGTATCTAATCTGAGTCTTTGCAAGAGCCGAGGTGGCGCAGTGGTTAGAGTGCAGTACTGCAGGCTACTTCAGCTGACTGCTAGCTGCAGTTCAGCAGTTCAAATCTCACCGGCTCAAGGTTGACTCAGCCTTCCATCCTTCCGAGGTGGGTAAAATGAGGACCCAGATTGTTGGGGTCAATATGCTGACTCTGTGAACCGCTTAGAGAGGGCTGTAAAGCACTGTAAAGCAGTATATAAGTCTAAGTGCTATTGCTATTGCTATTCCATTTTAGAGGATGATGTTTAAACAAAGTTTCAATTTTTGTGTATGATGTCATGTTAATCAAGAGATCATACAGGAAACTGTTAACTAATGGGGCCGTGTTTCTGTTGAGAAGATATAGCTTAGATGGTAACTTCCTTTAGTTTATAAATCAGAGAATAAGACCAATCTATTAACGATCCACTCTTCAGATTAATGGATTGTGCTATTGGTGTACAAGGAGATAAGTTTTTCCCCAAATATATAATAAAATTGCTTAGATCCCAAAGGCTACTTGTGAGTTTTCCAAATTAGGAGTGGACAGTTGTACTTAAGTGAAAGTGCTAAAGACTTTATATGAAATTGCACCTGAATGGTCTCTCGATTTTCTGATTCAGAGGGTTTGTTTTGCTTACTGAGAAGCTCTATAGAATGAACTAAGAGACACCTACAGGGCCTCAGGCATAAAAAAAGAAGCAGTTCTGACTGGTTGTGTTATAACTTACGTTTGGGTATATACTATGATGATAAAAGTGGTGAAACACCAGTATTTCTATGTTCTTACTACATCTTACCACATTACATGTGACCTGATTGGGACAGATGGTCGACCATTTAAAGACTGCCATGAAGAATTTTCTAAGAGTCTGGAAAATAAAACTACTTAGTTCCATTCATTGGAACATTAAATAGGGGAGAAAGCTCACTTCTTAACAGTATACAGATAAAGGCTTTTTATATTAATTTGTTCATAAATAGTATTATTATAGGAACCTTGGAGATCTTCTAGTCTAATCCCCTTTTCAAGGCAGAAGAATTTATATCATTCCAGACAAATGGTATCAAATAATCTTAGAATATTTACTTGGGTGAGGCGTTGATGATAGTTCATAAGTAGATATGATACATTAAGATAAAGGAAATTTTCCAAACTTCTTGTATGCAAAGATGCAGAAATTGATTATATTTCTTTTTCAAAGGTTGATTCCAAAGATGTGCCAAAACCCAAGGATTCTTCTGAAATGAAGAAGCGACGTCTGAAGGGGTAAATATTAAATTCTGATAATGTGTTAAAATAGTGTCATGGTATCATGTCTTTCAGTAATTAACAACTGCTTTAGAATCATTTTCAGCTAATAACTAAGTTTTTGCCTCATGCCTAAGAAATATCATATATAATTTAGTTACTACAGTATACATGTATGGTTCTCACTTTCAATAATAATAGCACTTTTTGCTATTGAAATGTTTTTCATCAGGATCCGCCAAAGATATTTTGATACCGGAGGCAAAGAAGTAATTAAATTCCTATAAATTTATTTTGAACAACAAATCAAACTTTGACCCTACAAGTGTCATGTTGGTCAACCTTTCCATTATTTCTATAAAAAAAGTCGGTATACAGACTGAAACTACAAACATTTCTTTAAGCCAGAATTTTATCCCTGAGGTTATATCTTTTTTCCAACTGCACATTTTTATAACATGTTAGTTTCTCATAAATTGACAAGTTTTTCAGTAATACTGTAGTTAAACAATACATTCATATCTTTAAATATAAATTCCCTTCTCAGTACATAATGATAAAAATATAGATATTAAACTAAACTGGAACAAACTTACTTCAAATTTATTACATTCAAATATTAACAAAATTGACATTTCTTAAAAACTGTTGGAGTGTCCGATAATATAAAAATTGTTTTTGATGAATTTATTTAGATTACATACTGTATTAAAACTTTTTATTCCACGGTTGTAAGTTGTCAATCCTAAACAATATTCTTCAGTTGCTTAAATAGCAGATATGGATTCTGCAAAAAACCCTAACCCTAACCCTAAAAATGCCCAATAATTTAAGAGTTTTAGATGCTGTCTATGTACAAGATCAACACTGAGATCAATCAACAAACACTTTCCTTAAATATATTACACTCAAATTTTAAAAAGTTTAAAAATATTTTGATAATGGCTTAAAATGTTAAAATATTTAATTGTCCTGCTAATTTTTATTAAAAGGAAGGTTCCATAATATTTTAGATTTTGGTACATTATATATAATATATATAGTATGAATTTAATATTTTATGTTGGAGATTTTGATAATTTTTATACAGCTTTGCTATTTTATTATATTTGGAAATACAGTAATAGCAACTTTCATTTTATTTGAAAATAGTAGTTATCAGGTCCTTATAGATTTGAACTTTCTATATTGCTCTCAGTCTCTTGACAAAGATTTATTCAAGGTTGTTTGTAATGCAATTTAGGATGAATGAATTTTGAAACAATTTTTCTTATAGGGGTGGGTTCCAACTTACCTCGCTGCCGGTTCGCTCCCTCCTGCACTGCATGGGCACGCCTCATGGGTGCGCGCATGTGCAGTAACAAAAAATCTGGAAAAAAAAAGCTGAAAACAAGATGGCGACCGCATGCACAGTGCCGGAACTCGGCTTCTGCGCATGCTCAAAAGGAAATTAAAAAAAAAATTCAAAAAAAAAATTGAAAAAAATTCAAAACAATTTCAAAAAAAAGATGGCGGCGCCCACGGACTGCAGTTTGGGTTTTTTATACTAAGCTTTTTTATACTAAGCTAGAGTTTGTCTTTAAAATGAATTCTGTTCAGGATTTTTTGTGAACTTAGAACAATTCTGATGTATACCTATGTAGGTAGATCCTTTTCAATTTAAAGAAAAACTGGCAATTTTCAAAATCTCTTCTTTTCATCTATGGATCCTTGTTCCATTAACAAAATATATGCACAACTGAGTTACCTTACACTAGTAAGTAACACATTTGTTCAAAAATAGTTCTTCATTCTTCCTTTACATCAACATAATAAAGAGGAACATATAAAAAACTCTCTAGACCCTTGAAAAGTATTTCATATGCTCAGAGGTGGGTTCTTACCGGTTCTATCCGGTTCTTTAGAACCGTTAGTAACTCGGCGATGATGTCACAGAGCTGGTTCTGTCGGTGTCTCCGTGGGCGCCGCCATCTGGGATTTTGCTTCTGCGCATGCGCAGAAGCTAATTTTTGCTTCTGCGCATGCTCAGAAGCTATTTTTTGATTGCTGTGGGCGCATGCGTGCACAGCGCGACCCTGAGCGAACCAGCAGCAAAAGGATCCAGAACCCACCCCTGCATATGCTGCCTGTTTTCTGCTGGACAAGTAATGACCTAGGGACTCTTTCTCAAGGAGCTAGAGGATTTAGAAAATCCAAAACTGAATGAGCAAGTTGTGGGGTAAATCCTGTTTTTTGCATGATTGCTGAAATTTAACAACACAATTTCCAATCATTTTGTGGTGGCAAACCAATAAAATATATAACATAATATTGAAATCCCTAGCTGTTTGGAGAAATACTAGAATAAAGAAATATCAAGTGAATTTTTGAAGAAGAAAAGAGATGTTACAGATGTGATTAACTTGATTATTAGTCTCCATTGGGCTCTATTTTCTCTCACTTAGTAATCAGTAATTTATTGAAAATTCTGACTTTAAGTAGGTGAATATTATGGATTTGTCTGTAATCAGTAATGTTGAATTTCAGCATTAGCTTTTGAGATAGTGATAAAATGGCATACAATAGCAGTTTGTGTGAAACCACTGTAATGTCTGATAGGCCAAATGAAAGAAAAGGGTTCAGACTATTTGTTTATTGATTTATAAGGCCAGCTAATTATAAAATTAAGTGGCATACAAAATTGAATGAAAGTATGGTAGAATAACAAACAAGAAAGTTAATGAATAACTGCACTAGGAAATTAAAATGTAAAATATCAACATTGAAGCAGGATCAGGTTCATATGGACCAGATGAAAGGAGCAACATCAATTCAGTGCTAACTTCACTTTTGATATTTCTCTTAGCCTGTGATAGTTTCATACAGAGTAGGTCAACATTGGAATCGGATAGGCTATTACTATAAATTAAAGTGATACGTAAAAAAATAGTTGTCCTATAAGATTTAGATATATACCTGTTAGTGGGTGCTTGGCTTATAATTTGGAAATGTGTTTTTTTTAATGATATCTTCATGCTTTCTAATTAAAAATAAATATGGGGTTGATATCAGATTGCAAAGAATTGTTTGGGCTTCTCAAACAATTCTGTTTTTTCCTTGAGATATATTTCCTGGTAAGATCTTGATTTTGAGTGTTTTTTCTGGATCTGGACAGTTGAAAGAGCATGGGAGCTCTATGTATTTATTAGATTTATATTCTGCCTTTATTTTGTACAAGACCAGAAATCATCCTGTTTCCCTACCTTCCCCTCCAACAACCCTGTAAAGCGGATTGGGCTGAGAGAAAATAACTGGCCTTCAAACTGGCTTTCATGCCTAAGACAGGTGGGGAGGGGCTAGAATTCCTGATCTCATATTTCTAGTTCAGCACCTTAATCACGATACCAAATAGATTCTATTAGTATATAGCAGCATGCTGATAACATTTTAAAATCTTAATCATTTATTGGGATTTAGTGTTATAATTCCCAGACTTTAATTCTGGGGACGTCAACATCAAGGACTTCATTCTCCTAGAATTAATACTGGGCTGTTATTGTGTTTACATATCAATGGATCATTTCTGTTTGGCAAATTTAGATGGAATCTATTTATTCCACTTTCACAGACAAATCATGACATTGTTTATTTTAGAATCTAAGCCTATTCAGAACTAGAAGAGGGTTTAGGACATTTAGGCAATGACCCTTGCAAGTGCCCCCTTTGCCCCCAGCCACCCGCCTCAGTCAATTTACAGCCAGCTTTCCACCTCCGCTGGCCTCCTCTGGTCATTCTCCATGGCCAGTGGGCCACTGACCCTCCAACCTTGGCCCTTTGTCCATGCCCATTCACCCAGACACAGTTTGATCTGGGCATTATGCTGCATGGGACAAATAGCCCCCATATGCTTCTGTCTGGGTGGCAGACAGAAGCAATGGTGATGCAGGGGCAGCGTGAAATTGGCAATGGGCGGGACGATTGCAGAGGCTGTGGGGTGGGCAGAGTGTGAAGCAAGATTTTTTAAAAAGTGCTGCGGCTGCTGACAAAGGGCTAGGGGTAGAGGGCCTGGGGCTCATTGGCTGTGTAGAATAATATAAATAATATAAATAATAATATAAATAATAAATAAATAAATAAATATAAATAATAGTAATATAAAAAGCAACTGCGCAACATTCCCTTTTATAGATACATACTGGTGATACAGAATGAAATTCCTAGATAGAAATTAAGGAGATGAGGACTTCGATTCTTTGTTTTTCAGATGTTCTGAATGTAGATAGAGGAGCATCAAGGTTTTTTGTATAGACACATGATAAGCTTACAGTCTGGAGCTCCTATTGGTTGAGATTTCCTGAGGGGGTTGCTAATTTATTTGTATTAATTGTAATATTGATTGTTTACACTTTAATCTCATTTTCTTTTTTTTAGG
>QLTV01001318.1:786381-798937 GCA_003457575.1 Thermophis baileyi | reverse complement strand
AGCTATACAGAATAAGATAAAAACAGTAATACCATAGTGCTTCAGAAGTTAAGAGAGTTCTGATTCATCAGTAGAGCATGTATTTTGCATATAAAATCATTGGCATTTTGGTAGGATAGGGAGTTTTATAGGCAGTTCTATTTTATGTTTATTTTTAGAAACAAAAATTAGGAAGCTTTCAGAAGAAAGAATACAGCTACGTGCAAATATGGAATTAAATATGAAAGATTTGGAACAAGCCCGGGCGCTTGCATCTTCCCAGCCATCAGAAATTAATGGTAAGTGCCAAAAGGGCTTTTTGGATAAATGGGAAATGGTCCAAATTATTTTTCACAGAAACTTAGTGGATACAGCTTGACTTGTCTTCTAATCCTAATCATGCTTTGTTTTCTAGGTCGTCTGTCAGCTTAGACTAAGTTTGAAACAACAATGAGTATGATATTTAGGGAAGTCAAAAGTTTCTAGTTAAAATCTTAAGGAAAAGTTTTATTATTAAGATGGGGCTGTTTGATTCTGGATAGATCAGAGATAATGATTGGTGATAAAGATTTATGGGAAGTCTTTGGAAAAAATGCTCTTTAACTTATAGGTTTTAGTAGAAAACTTTAATAAAAAATTTAATGGGTCTGCAATGTCTTTGAATAAATCCCAGGATGGCAATCAAAGGCAGAGAATAACAGTTGGATTCGATTTGCACTCTGAAGATTTGGTGCTGCCAGATGTAAAGAAAAAAGATCCTGGTTTGAGAATTGAAGGCTTGGTGGAAAAAGTTGAAAGAGGCACAAACACAAGAAACTAAGAGATGATGAAATTGATGAGTGACGGAGTGGACATTGTTTATAGAAATATATTACTCAATTTAATGTTTTTTTGGCTTAATTTTCATATTAAAAGCTTCAACACTTGAATTATTTAAAGTATGTTTTTCTTTTTATAGAGAACAGAGTAAAAGAACTGGAACAACAAGGGGCACTATTAGTTGATAATCTGGAGGCAAATCAACAAGAACTTGAAAGTGCTAGATTCCTTGAAGGTACTTTAGCACAAGAAAATAAGTGTGATATATGCAAAACATAAATTGTGATAGGCAAAGTTCTAACAGGAATCTGATGTGATCTAGTACGGCAGCTCTTTTTGCAAACAAAGCAGTGAGGAAAAGAAATGGACTAGAAAAGAGTTAATGTGGTTCCCATCTTCAAAAAAAAAGGGGGGGGGATAAAAGAAAGAAATGATAATCAGCCTAATAACAAAATCTGGATAGATCTAGGAAAAGACAGCATCTCTTTGTCTTTCCTCAATAATAATCTTATTTTTAAAACAGAAGATTAGTAGCCCTCCTCAGACTTTTAAAGTATTTCTCATTTTGCAGAGAAGAAGATTGATAAACTGGCAAAACAGAGCCTATCTTTGCTTGCAATTTTGAAATCAAATGTAAAGGAGCTAGAAGAAGCTGAGGATCTTGCAGTTATCCAACCAAGCATTATTACTGGTAAGTACAGTCTCTATATAAGAATAATTATAAATGTAAGACCAGTAGAAATGAAAACCAGGATATGAAGTGCAAATGAAAGATGAAGCGATGTCAGCATGGCTGCCTTTATTCTCATTGTTTTTTCCCCTGGTGAGACCGGTTTGTTAGGGCAATCTGGTCCACCCAAATATGGGATGGAACATACTGCTTCTGCTTTCGCCTTCCAGCCCCAATTCAGGAGCCTTGATTGGCAATTGCTTTTGGGACAAACTATTTTTTTGTTGAATTTATATTTACCGACAAAGAAGCAAAGCGGAAGCATATGCTCTATCCCATATTTGGGTGGACCAGGTTGACCTGATAGACCGGTCTCACCGGGGGAAAAAACAATCTTTCCCCTGGTATAGCTGACAAAGCAAGGAGAGCCCGTGGCTTAGAGGTTAATATATCTACCTAATATGTAAGTAGCCCGGGTTCGAATCCCAGAAGGGTATGGCTAGCTGATGAGAGCTAAATAGATCTATATTAGTCTCCCTTTATTTCTTTGTCGGTAAATATAAATTCAACACTTTATTCTCAGTGTTTTCCATTAAGTCCATAGCAAGCACTCAAGTATAATCAGAAGTACTAAGGCTGGTGTCCCCCCCCCCTGCACTTTGTGAGATAGATCGTATTCTTTCCAGCATGCCAAACAATTATTTGAGAAGTTTGGAGGAGACCAGTGAAAGTTTGTTTTGCCATCATAGATTCAAGCAGGGAAAGTATACTGCAGAGAAAAGGGAGGGAATATTCAGACATTATGAATAGTGGCCAATGGTTATAAGTGACAAATGAGATGCAGGCATAACAATTCTAATACTGAGAGTATTAGGATTGCATAATATGCAAAATTCAAATACTATGTTGTTGTTTCTGTTTCATGATCTCTCACAGAACTCCTAGTGAATTCTCATAGAACTTTACAGTTTCATGGAGTCCCAGTTGAGAAAAGCTGCTTATGTGGTTTACCAATGACTGGTAAATCTTATTAGGTATCCAAATATACTAATATAGTTTCAATTGACACAACTGGCTTTTTTTTGAAGTTCTGATTTCTTTCTAGGATAAAGAATTGACTTAAATAGTTGATACCCTTAAGCAGGAACTTTTGGGATAAAACAGTAATTGAAACAAAAAAACAATCAGGATTAAAAAGCACTCTTGGATGTAGGCATAATTTATAAGATGATATCACTAAATAGTTGAGAAGATACAAAAATATCAAGGCTCTGGAATATTATATTTACACAAAGCTCATCTGAAAGGTTCATTTCTGGAAGAAGGATATAATAGTCAGTACCAACTGAAAACAATATTTGTAGGTCAGGGTTGAGCTGTGGAGCCCTTAGTGCTCTCTCAGCTTGGTTGTTTTCTTGCAGATGTTTCATTACCCAACTAGGTAATATCATCAGCGCACTGAAGTAGTGCAATCATTCTAGAAGCCCAGAGCTTGGAGACATAGGCTGCTACATGAAGTGGTGAGTTCTACCTCACCAAATAGAGATTGGTGAGCGGTCAGAGATGCTCTAGTGCAGGGGTGTCAAACTCGCGACAACATAGTCGTCACGTGACGTATTGCAACTTTCCCCCCCTTCACTAAACCAGGGGTGGGCGTGGCCAGCGCGTGATGCATCCGGCCCATGGGCTGCGAGTTTGACACCCCTGCTCTAGTGGATCCTGTATCAGCAGGAACTAGATGACCAAGTTGTACTATGAGTCTAGGAAAACTCCATAAAAGCTCTCCTTATTCAACACCAGCACTTATGCAGTAACTGATTAAAAATTTCCTGGGCAACATCACTCTCTCCATTATTTTGATTGGTTCTCCTGATTTACCATATTGGCCAAGCCTAGTCCTCAAGAAGTGATTTTTGTAGGAACATATACTGTGTTTTTCAGAATGATTTATACAAAGGAATATACAGGCTTATGTACCATGGCACATTATGCCAACAAACAATAGATAAATGGTGTCCTGTAGATAAATATTCAAGCCCAACGGAACGTAGGATTGCAGTTTGGGGGCAAACTGCTTCCAGTATTCTGTTGAAATCATTTTTTCTGCAATATGTTTGCTCTGCCAAGGAGGGAGAGGGGGAAAGAGAAAAAAAGCCAGTAATTCTGTAGATAATCTCTCTTTTTACCTGAGCTTTTCCAACAGTTGGTGTGATCACATTGATTTCAACGTGTAGAAGCGCAAACAGCTTATTCTCTTGAAATTTTATCTTCAGTCTCTCTGTTATGTAGATGGTGGGTGTGGGGTCAGGCAAAGGAGAGATTAATGCATAAATTGGTATGATGTGATATAGCTAGGAGATCACTAGGATTACTAGAATTAACTGACTACCTTATTTTCAAGGCTCCAGGTGTTTGTGACACTGCAACCATCATAAATATGAACCAGTTGCCAAGAATCTGAATTTTGATCATGTGACCATGGAGATTCTGAAATGGTTGTGTGAAAAACAGTCATAAGTCACTTTTTTCAGTGTCATTGTAACTTTGAACGCTCACTAAATGAACTGTTGTAAATCGAGGACTACCTGTACCATCTCTAGAAGTAAGATGAAAAAAGGCCCTTTTCAAGAATACCTGAAGATTATTGATAATTCCCAGCTGTAAAATACTGAGCAACATAGTCTGCTTGGTTGAGATCTAGACACCAAGCTATTTCTACTGCTAAAGCACTTATAAAAGAGGATTTTGACATTCACAGCACTGGATAGAAACAACATTGGGAGGGGGGAATTCCCCCACAATGTCAAAGCTTTCCCTGCATCTTGAAAAAGCTACCTGGATTTGACTAGCCTCGTGTGATATGGACAACATTGAACCAAGTTCACACTGGTCATGGTAGATGCACAGATGACCTCTATAAGTGGTGCAAAATACCATCACCGAATTGTGACTAAGGGGCTGAAAAATGAGGTATTCAATACATAGTGAGGAATCGAGATTTCGTTGATTTTCTTGCTGCAACAAATGAAGTAAAATTATATTTGCAACTTAGATATATGTTTGTGTATCCTTTTTACTGAAATATGATTCATACAATAAACAAATAAAGGAGAGATTGCATATAGAAGTCAATTACTTTTTTTCTGGCAGAGAGATTGGAGGGAAAGTGATTTCAAGAGAGTACCGGAAGCTTTTTGTGTAACATACCTATAGTTCCTAGCCCTGGACTGCAGCTGCAGCATGATTGCATTGTTTTTTATGTGTATAAAACAAGAAGCTGTCACTTAAGCATTCTAAAGGGTGGAGGAATGGTTAGGATGCAAAGAAAAACTGAAGCTGTGGAACTGAGGTAGCCTTGTCTCTTTCCAGCCAGAGAGCACAGTTGTGATCATGTGATTTCCCACATAGCAACTGCTTCACTTAATGGCAGAGTTGCCAGTGCCAATTAGTGTTGTTAATTAAGGACTACCTTTATCTTTATTATGTAGTATTCAGGTAATGTATTTTTTAAACAAATTATTGGATATATAACAATTCTATTTAGTTCAAAATTAATATTTTCCAACACAATGAACGCAAAATGTAGAAGAAAGTATCTGTTTCCACAGATTTAAAAATAAAAGAATTAACTGAATTAAGAAATGAAGTGGCTGAGCATTTAGAGCAAAATCTGCAGAATATCCAAAGGGCATGGTCTTACGCTCCAGGACTTACAATTGAAAGCAGACTTCAAGGTGAGTGTATCAGATGTACACAAAGAGTTATTGCCATCAGATCTCTTGCTGAGAACAATGAAAAATTCACAAATATACCTTTAAAACTGTATAATCAAAAAGTCATATATTCAGGGAAATAAATATATGCAACTAATTTACCATTTTCTTATTAAGAAAGCCCAGTCTTTGGAGTTTGGAAATTGAAATTGTCATATTACTCAACTGTATAACAAAAGTTTATGCCATCTTTGGAATGATGATACTTTGGATACTTTGGAAAGCAACTTTTTCTGCACATTTAACCAAAGCAATTGCCCTCTTCTCTTGAAAATATTTTTTTTTTTTACATTTTGAATGTGCTATATGGACAGATCCTAAGATTATTATAATCAGTTATTGTTCTGATTTGGAATGTACTTATTCTACTTCAGTTGTCACAGTTTGCTCTTAGTGTATTTCAGTGCCACCTCACTTTTCTTGCTACTCTTATTAAACCAAAATTAACCCTTCATATAGTTGAATTAGTGTTAAGGGAATACTAATCTTCAAAATGTCAAATTAAATCAACTATATTTTAAGACCCTGCATACTTTTGGGTTGCTCTGATGCTCAATTCTATTTCTTGGAATTGTATTTTACTATCTTGAATCTTTGGATAGATTCAATTATTTTTTTGTTAAAAACTCAGTCTTTAAAGAATATAGTTATATTGAGATTTTATTTACCTAACTGGAAATAATTTTGCTGTAGTGACATTTTTTATCTTAATATTTGATTGCCATCTTTGAAAACAACAACCATAACTATCAAGTCAAATAAATATTGATATTGGCATTCTAGTGAACCATTCTTAAAATTCCACACAGTCTGTAAACTACAAGTAATATTTACAGTTTAAAAAGGGATTCATTGTAACAAAAATATTTTCATTAAAAATATGGTGGTATTAGATATCTCACTTTTCTACCATACAAACGCAGAGATTGAACAACCATTTGTCTGAAATGGTATAAGGTTTCCTGCTTGAGCAGTGGGTTAGACAATAAGACCTCCACGGTCCCTTCCAACTCTGTTATTCTGTTACCTTTTGGGATAGTCCCTCAATAGAAAAATGTAAGCAGGGCTGTTTACTTTGATAGATGAACTTTACTTTGGTAGATGGTCATTCTGATAATTTAGGCAGTCTCTGTTTACTGATAGATCAGGTTATAAGCTGGTCTTCCTCTAAGAGCAAGGTTCAATTACTATTTTTTTTACTATACAATCAATCAATCAATCAATCAATCAATCCTTAACTGCTGAATGCGATGGCTCAGTGGTTAAGGACATTGAGCTAGTCAACTGGCAGCCTAGGTTTGAGACCCGAGCACCCTGCAATGGAGTGAGCTCTCATTCCTGCCCTAGCTTCTGCTCACCTAGCACTTCGAAAGCATGCAAATGTGAGTAGATTAATAGATACCATTTTGGTGGGAAGGTAATACTTTTGGCTTATAACCATGCTGGCCACATGACCACAGAAAATGAGTTTTGACAATACTGGCTCCCTTGGCTAAGAAATAGAAATGAGCACCATGCCCTAGAGTCAGATTGGACAGGGAAACGCTTATCTTTTTCCTTTGTTTTCCTTTGCCCTACAATATTTCTTTTTTAACTTTTCATTTCAGTCTTGCCTAGTGCCAGCAAAATACTTTAATTTACATTTCAGCTTCAGTTCAATGAGAAGAAAGCTGGAAAAGAACTTGTGTGACCAGTTTTGCAAAATATAAATCTGAGAAGAAAGTTAAAATTTTCTTTCCTACGTGTTTGGAGGGAAAGAAGGGGTAGGGGGAAACAATTACAATAAGTCTGAAGATCATTGCAGCCAGGTCAGAATCTTAAAATAAGTGTCCTAGGACTTCTTATTAAAGCCAGTTCTGTTATTTGCAGAAAAGGAATTAGAGGAATTGCATGAATTATCGGAACTGAAGCAACAGTTACTGGAATCACTGGAAGCTAATCAGAAAGAGCTACAAGAAATTCAAGAACTTGCAGCTGCCCATTCTTGCAGTGTCAATGGTAAGTGTGCTGTGGTTTTTTTAATATTTAAATACAAATATATATTTGGAATCAATTATGCTAGCATTCTTAGCACACCAGTGTTAAAATCCTGTAATAAAGTGAGTTACATTCCTGAGAATATAGGCAGAAACCCCATCCTGCCAAAACCATTTAATAATGTTAATATCCATTCTGTAGTATAGGAAATGCTCTCTTTAATCTTGTGAATGGGGGAGGTGTGAATTTATTCCAGTTGGAAGTGACATCAGAAATTCTAGACACATACTAATCATGGAGACAATATTAAAGATGAATATGTGCAACATATTGTAACTATTTTTATGTTAAGTAATATTTTATTATGGATTTTTTACAGAGCATATGTTACAGGAATTAACTGAGCAAAGAAGTCATTTGACCATAGATCTGGAGGCAACACTAGATGGCATACAAGATATATGTCATCGACTTGCAGAAAGAACTACATTTATACAACCTTCTGGTAAGTAGAGAAGTAAAAGTTTTAGAAATAGTCAAGCCATTTCTGCACCCGTAAGTGCCTTAGATACTCAAATACTCATGTTCATCTTAAAATGGCCTTCTCATATTCACAGTAAGCATAGTCAAGGAGTTTTCTTTGTTTTTGCAAGCAGTTTAAGTGAGAAATAAGAAAATGATACTCAAAATTATATTAAGAAAATTTCTCTTTGCAGAAAAGGAATTGTATGATTTACGCAAACTATCTGAAAAGAAGGGACAGTTACTTGAAACATTGGAGTCTAATTGGAGAGAGCTAGAAGAAGTTCAGGAATTTGCAGCTATTCAACCCATTGATATCACTGGTATTTGAGCTATGGAATCATATATTTAATCAAAGATAGGTTTAATGCTTTATCAGGAAACCTTTTCAACTTCAAAATAGTGATTATATTGGCTTTATAAAAATTGGAGTTTGGATCAGGGAATTTTTCATCTGAATTCAAATCTGAACTTTGCAGCTTTATTTCTGGCGTATGTATTATTTTTAGGTAAGGGGAGAGATGCATAGGAACATATCCTCAGTTCTGCTGGCATTCTCAGCATAACAGCATTATGATCTCATAATCAAGTTGGATTATAATCCTGAGATTATGGGTAGAAGCAATATCCTTCCAAAACCTTTAAAAATTTTAATATTCATTTTGAGATGTATGAAATGTTGTACAATTTAATCATTTGTGAATGGATGGAGGTTTTGGGGAGAAAGGATTCATTCCCCTTGGGAAGTGATACCAGAAATATTAGATACAAGCTAATAATTATGTTTTTGAAATCTAGATAATAATAATGATCTTAATTATTTTTATACATATACATAACTAGCTGAATACCCGTGCTCCGCTACGAAACTATGTGATCGGGCTCAGGCTTGCCCCACAGAATCCTCCCCTATCCTATCCCCTTCTCTCCCTCAGGCTTGCCCCACAGAATCCTCCCCTATCCTATCCCTTCTCTCCTTCAGGCTTGCCCCACAGAAGCCTCTCCTATGCTATCCCGTTCTCTCCAGAGTTATTTTCAGGTTGGGAGGGGGAGTAGAACGTCTAACTAATTAGCATCAGAGCATGTTAATAATAATATATAAGAAATACTAATGATCTGATGGTCATTTTGAAAAATTCTTTCTTAGCGAGCACCTAGAAGCCAAGAGGAACATATGTGCCAAATTTCAAGTTTGTAGGCTTTACGGTTCTGGAGATTTCATGATCGCGGTATGAGTGGTTTTCACTTTTATATATATATAGATAGATTATTGCTTTTTTTTTTTTAGCACATAAGCTGCAGGAGTTAACTGAGCAAAGAAAACAGGTGACCACAGAACTGGAAGCAACTCTAGATGGTATTCAAAATATATGTCGTCAGACTTCAGAAATCAGTACATTTATACCACCTTCTGGTAAATAAAATATATTACTAAGAATTTTAGAAAAAGTAGCAGTGATTATATATATTGTTTTCATATTTTAAATCTAGTAATCAATGGAATCAGTGAGCTATAAGAGTGAGGACAGTTGGAGTTCTTTCCATTCCATCTTTCTATTCAGATACATTTGACAATTCCAGGGTACAAACATCATTATTTTTTAAATTATTAAATTTTAATTTTTTAAAATATTCACTGTCATTTATATTTATGAGTATTTTAAGCAGAACTTGTGTCAGTACTGGACCCCATGGAACTTCTCTTTGGTTTTTAGTACAATAAGCTATTTAATCTGATAGACCTTTTATTTCATAACGGTCATTCTTTTTGATACCATTTAGCTGTAGTGAAATGCTATGAATAATTTAGATATGGTTTTATTTATTTTTTGAATTTAAAACTCACCTTAAAATATTTGAATTTTCTGTGCTTCTTTAGGAAGCATAAATGTTCAGCTTTCTTTCTGGATCAGTTTATTTGCATTATCCAATATAAAAAAAATCCATCTCTACCCATTTTTACATTTACACTTTCACTTTCTGATTCTGAAATAAATTAAATTTGTGCTTTTATTGATCGGTGTTCCATTCCATAGTCTCCAATAATGAAGGAGAAAATGTTCTGCATATTGTGCGACTTCTGGTGATTATGTGAAGAAATACTTACTATATCAACTTGTCTTCTGAAATATTCAGATTAAGTATCTGTACCCTAAATGTCTTTTAGGCAGGGGTGGGTTCCTTCCGGTTTGGACCGGTTCTCCCGAACTGGTAGCGGCCCGCTGGTGACATCACGATGATGTCACCGAACTGGATAGGTTGGTGCCGGTCCGTGGGGGCCACCATCTTTTTTTTTGAATTTTTTTTGAATTTTTTTTTGAATTTGTTTTTTGAATTTTTTTTTCTTCTGAGCATGTGCAGAAGCCGACTTCCTGCACTGTGCATGCGGTTGCCATCTTTTTTTGGCTTTGTTTTTTTGTTTGTTTTTTGTTTTTTATTACTGCACATGCGCGCACACGCAATGCGTGCGCGCACCCATGCCCACAAGGTGTGCCCATGCGGCGCGGGAGGGAGCGAACCGGCAGCGAGGTAAGTTAGAACCCACCCCTGCTTTTAGGTATTCACTTTTGGCACTATCAAAGATTGTTTTTATATATATATATGTGTAAGCAAAGCAAAAGTGAGCAGCTTAAAAATATTACTGAAGGGGTTGTTTATAAAGTTTCTAATTTCAGAAAAGGAGGTACAGGAGTTGCATGAACTGTCTGAGAAGAAGCAACAGTTACTGGAAGCACTAGAATCTAATCAGAAAGAGCTATACGAAATTCACGAGCTTGAGGCCACCCAACTAGGTAGCATCAATGGTATGTTTGTTGTGGTCATATGAAGCTTCCAATTTTAGAAGTCACCACTGGATGGCAGTATTAGATGTTTTGATGTATTCTTTAGTGTTTGCTTTTTCTATTGTTGTGAATGGCTGCCAGAAAGAGTTGTATTGCTAATTACAAACAAAAGTCTACAGTGCTGTGACTGAATTTTTGACTGCTGAAGAAGTCATTATATTAGAACCCAGAAACAATGAATCTATTAATCCATGGAATATTGTCACAAAGTTTCACTGCTTTAAAAAAAAGAAAAGAAAAAAGAAAACCAGGTTTTAGCAAGAAAACTCACAGTTGTTTTTTTTGGGACACTGTGTTGAGGAGAAAATCCTTTTGAGTCCCCTTTCTTTCAAGCTGGGAGAAAATGTGGACAAATAAGATGTGAGGCATCTTATTTGCTTTAGGAAAAGAGGTCCATTTATTTCCCAACAGCCAACAACAGAGTTTGTTCTTGGGGATAGCTAGCAAATGAATGGTGATCTGGTCAAATTTTTATTTGATTTTTTGAGTCATTTTTAAGCATGTTGATGTATGTGTGAGTATGTGCTTCTTTTGTGTTGTTGTGACTGGAGGCAATATTTTAACTTGTTGCAATTTCCCTTTTTGTTGTATGTATGATTCTGCGGTTGTCCCTTTGTGATGTCTCTCTTGGACAGAGGACTCCTCCGACTCTTCCTCAGAGACCATCTCGAGGGAGAATGAGTTTATTCCTGGCACATCAGGAATGGAGTTACCGTATTTTTCGCTCCATAAGACGCACTCCCCCCCCCCAAAGTGGGTGGAAATGGTGCCAGTCCTTTGGTGAATAGCAGCCAGGCTGTGGCAGCGGGGTCCTTTTACAGTGCTGAACCCCACCTCTTCTATCTTTGTTATTGTCCGCCTCTTCTGTTTCTTTTCCGCAGTGCAGGAGTCAATAGGCAGAGCCGGCATATAAGAGAACACCTATCTGTGGTCCTCTCAGGCTTTGCCTGATATGTTTTTTTCTTGTTTTCCTCCTCTAAACCTAGGTGCGTCTTATGGTCAGGTGCATCTTATAGTGAAAAATACGGTAATTACTGACTCTGAACTGCCAGCAGAAAGAGAATTACAGGCTTTGGCTGGGGACAGCTTGCCGGCCAGTGAAAAGTACGGGGAGGAGCTGCCTTCCATGGTGGACCACAGAGCACACAGGGCAGAAGAACAGAGATCTGCCAGACTGCTCGGGAGAAGACCCTGCCCCTCTTGATGGGCTGCACTGGGAAGCTATTTAGCATGGCAGGCAGAGGGAGGCATTGCTGGGAACATCGTGTGTGGGTCGTGGCCGTGTGTTTGTTCGTGTTTCCTGCTGGACTTTTGAGACTGTGAACTTCTATAACCAGGGAGCTAACATGGATGTACTTTCAGTTTTGCCTGGGGGCTTTATGTTCATTTATTGGACTTACTGGTTTGAGCAGCTTGCTATTTGTTTTATGGACTAATTGGCCATTGCCTGTGGGATTAATCTGGGCTTGCTTATGACTGGCTTTGTTTGGGACAGTTCTAAAGCCAGGTGAAGAGAACTGCTGGGGAATACCAATAAAATTCTCCATAAACCATACTGACTTATGTGTGAGTGAGTGGGGCACATATCTTTGAGGGTGTAGGGAAGTGTGGACATGGGTTTTGTTTTTCTAATTTGGTTTTAGCCTGAGTGATCAGGTTTGGTCTATTGTGTTGCTGGCTTGGTCTTTTGGAGATCACTTGTTACATTGTATATTTCTGAATGACAGTTTCATGAATGGCAATGCTGTATTTTATGAATGGAAATATAGTTTCCTTAGGCTAGACTGGAGGTAGAGTTAGTCAAGAAATTTGGGAAGACTCCCTGTCTTATTCTTATGGGGGATTTCTTTTCTATTCTTTGGAAGATTATTGTTGATGGGGTATCTTCTATTCCTGGAAGGGGGGTGTCTCCTTTTACAACTGCCCCTTTTCTGATATATATATATATATATATATATAATGTATCATAAATA